>JAUMHE010000063.1:13630493-13653592 GCA_032359235.1 Enteromius mattozi | reverse complement strand
GTGAAGGGTGTCAATGATTGTCTTCTGGACAACTGTCAGATCAGCAGTCTTCCCCATGATTGTGTAGCCTAGTGAACAAAACTGAGAGAGCATTTTGAAGGCTCAGGAAACCTTTGTTTTGAGTTGATTAGCTGATTGGCATGTCACCATATTCTAATTTGTTGAGATGATGTGAATTGGTGGGTTTTTGTTAAAGGTGAGCCTAAATCATCACAATTAAAAGAACCAAAGACTTACACTACTTCAGTCTGTGTGCATTGAATTTATTTAATACAGTTTCACGATCTGAGCTTAATTACTGGAAGAAAAAAAAAAGACAGAAGGATATTCTTTATACTTTTTATTGATTTAATACAGTGCATGCAACATTTAACGCCATGATTTTCAATGATCAATTTAGGCCTTAATTTGTGGAAGTTGTGTAGCCTACACACATACACTTACAGTTATACAAAAGATAAAAATAGTGGAGTGGTATATTGACCAAACACAGAAACAAGATGCTGTTTGTTTGTTTGTTTTTTTTATGGCAATTTACCTGCAGTACTATAGCCTGTGCATTGCTGATGAAATCCTTCACATATTTAAATATGCACTTTCTTATGCACTGCTCTTCAACTGCACATTAATGTGTTGAGCTTCACTCTTCTGATGAGTAATAATATTCTTCCTCATCTTCAGAAGCTGCAGCAGTGCTCTGGTCTTCACCAGTCTCAGATGGCCCAGCCTCACTGTCTTCAAACGCCCCAAGTCTCATCACAGGCTTCAGTAAATGTATTTCAGTGATGTGGCTCTGGATCATGTAGTTTTTGGGCTCATTTGGTTCTTCCAGAAGCAGTCTTCTTAAAGGCCATTTTTAAGGTATATTCAAATACAAGACCCGATATTCACGTGAAGGTACTTTTGGAGGTAGCATGTCCCACCACTCCCGCTTCTTTTTGAACAAGCCTTTTAAATTCTTCCATTTAAATAGGCTCTTTTCTCCACGCAATCTGATTCTGGTCTTAGTTTTCTCCCTAATCTCTTCTCTCCAGTCAGATTGATAGCCTGGCATTATGACGAACTCTTTTTGAAGGAAGTCCTCGTTCCTTTTGAACCACCCATACCACTCTTCAAACTCCTCACGCTTTTCTTTTAACAGTTTCTCCCACATTTTGCCTTTTGTTCACTCTATCAGACGAACTCAAGAACTCGCCACGATTTGCGCGACGTACTTTTATATGCCGCGGGGAAAGTTCTAAAAATGACGTTGTCTCATTGTGACGCCAGAGTGACTCGCAGAAGTAACCTAGTCTGTGTCCATGTGCGCGTGCGCGATGCGTTTGGCGCTTTGTACCTTTCTGAAAACTTGAGGCATATTACTACACTAAGACAATAACAAGAAATTACAAACGTAACAAGAATCATCTAATGATGGCGTGATGTTTCCCTCATAATTACCTCAGACATAAAACAAAAGAATACAATCAGCAATGTTGAAACTGAATTGCTTGAATGGTTTTTCAGAATGCCTTCAAACAGAAGCCTAAAGGTCAAAACAGAGAGAAAACCCGACCGATTTCATTAGAGATTGCTTAGAGCAGTTGTCTCAAACTCAATTCCTGGAGGGCCACAGCTCTGCACACTTTAGCTCCAACCAGCTCCAAATCACACCTGCTTGGAAGTTTATAAGTGATCCTGAAAACCTTGATCAGCTTGATTGAGCTGTGGCCCTCCAGGATTTGAGTTTGAGACCAATGGCTTAGAGTCACGTCCAGAATTATTATTTTCAGTGTGCATTTGGCTTAAAAGCATGAGTGTTTTATAATGGATGGACGCTAAACCCTAAAGGGGCTTTTAGATTCTGAATGGATCCGTATCTGCCACAGTCTGTACAGTATCTGTATCTGTACAGTCAGGTCAAGGCAGTAGGTTTAGTGATCTTTTGGCGTCTCCTTGTGGTCCTGTTTGATATTGCAGCTTGACTTGTGCTTAATTGTATTAAAATGCTCTAAACTATTTTAGTTATTTCATATTTTTAATTTATTTTGCACTGCATAGTACAGAAATTGTAAAAAGTATGGGGGAATTAGGAGTAGTTTTTTTGTTTGTTTGGTTAAATATTGATCATAATTCTACATATAACTAAACAAAATAGCTTTTTTAGAAGTTCTGACAAAATGTTAATTGTTGCAGTAATTTTTAATTTGTTTTGCATTTTTATTATTTATTGCAAAATCTGCATCTCTTTTGTGGCTAATATTAATTTCATAATAATCTATACCAGGGGTGCCCAACCCTGCTCCTGGCGATCGACTGTCCTGCAAAGTTTAGCTCCAACTCTAATCAAACACATCTGAAGAAACTAATGACAGTTTTTAGGATCGCTTGAAAATGAAAGGCATGTGTGTTTGATTAGAGTTGGAGCTAAACTTTGCAGGACAGTCGATCACCAGGAGCAGGGTTGGGCACGGCCCCTGATCTATACTCTGTGATGTGAAGTAGCAGATATAGGAAAAATCTGCAAACACTAGACAGCCCATTTTGGAGTGAACTAAACATGAAAGACTACTATTAAATGTAACTGATTATAACACATTAATTTTTTGCTAGGCCTCTTAAAAAATATGGGGGCATACATTAAGAGTAGGCCTTTACCCACTTCTCCAGGCACCACTACACTACTGTTCGTATTTGTCAATTTTGCTGTTTGACTATTTCTATTATTTCTGTTACTGTCATTATTGCATCACGTCTCAAAAGTGCATCTTGAGACCCTCACACACTTTTTTAAAACCATTCTTGAGTGCCGAGTCTCATTTTTAGATGCAAAGATGCGTTCTGTGTGAATGCCCCGAGAGTTCTAAATTATTATTTGGTTTATGCATAAACATGCCCATTCACTAACCAGCAGGAGTAAAATATTAAAGCTATCCAGTGACTTTTTCCTTTTACCATTGCAGCTTCGGAATATTTACCTGGAATATGATTTTAGTCTTCATTGCATTTTTATGTTTCTGTTTTGTGTTTTATTTCTTTATGTATTTATTCACACTGAATGTCAGTTCATGTATTAATTCAGCTAATAACTGTATTTAGAGTACTGCATGTCTTGCTACATTTGCAAAAATAAAGACTTGCAAAAATAAAAGTACCCAAATGACACGGCTTGACATTTTTTAAATACAAAACCTAATATAGGCTAAATATTATAAGACATGGCATTATAGAGGATTAAAAACAATATTAGTAAAAATAAACCATGTTTTTAATAAAAATGTTAAATTTGTTAGAAAGTTATAAAGATAAACCATTATTTAAAGCAAATTCCTTAAAGCATGTAAACCATACCAACCAGTTTGAATGGTATATATGGTTTATATTCGTTAAATGTGTCATTACCCTTCAAATAACACAAGTAACTCGAAATCGAAAAAGGAGTATTTAAATCTCGCCAAAAACTCGTTGCTATGACTTCTCGCGAGAGGCAAAGGGTTAAGTTTTAGCTACATAAAGTAATGGAAACGCCGTCATTTCGCAATACTTTTTTATAATCGACATTTATCAAATAACGCCAAAGTTTTGCGCAAATCTGTCATGGAAACGCGGCTACTGCCTCAGTCACCAGCCACCACAATCACCTGAGTTTTGACCCCCTTCACCTGTCATGATTATAATGCCAGATAAGACCCAAGCAACCGATCAACTCACCTTGCACTCACCTGGACTCTCTGCCTCTTTGGTTCCTCCCCTTGTTTGTTTATTAACCTTATATAATATTATATTAATAAAAAATGATATTGAAAAAAAACCCCACTAGGCTATTTGAAGTAAAGAACCATCCTTTAAATGGTTCTTTATGGAACATTCTAAAATTTAGCGCCAAAAAGTGTTCTGCTATTGTTTCAATCTGAGGAACCCTTTTCTGGTACTATTTAGAACCATTCTTCTTAAGAGTAAAGCAACTGCCGGTTACACCTTAGAAACTGCCTAGCAATCACTCAGAACAACTATGTCACTGACTTTGGCTACATCACAAACATGCAATTATTTATGCAGGCATTACATGCACCTCAATATAATACTTTTTAAAGAAAAAGTTGTTATTGCAACTTTTATAGGCTGATTTTCCAAAAACATGCACACACATTCATCCGTTAATGATAGTTCCTAATGTATAACAAGTAACTAATTGAGCATTTAATTGTTTTAAATTATTTTAATCATTTTTAAATTTAATTTCCATGATTTGCTACTTTATCATCAGTGAAAATTGATATTAGGGCATTGTTCACAGCCTTTGTGACTTCTTCCATTATCAAATTAATTATTCAAAGAGCTTGTGATATTTTGTGATAAGTTTGTTTTGATGAACCTTTCTAGTTGTTACTTCCTTTTGTATATGACAGTGATGTGAGGTTAAAAAAATACAATCAGTTAAAAATATATAAACACTGTAAAATGTATAATAATTTATTGCTGTGTTATTTTGGTATCACTGAGATACTAGGCTATTAAAATTTATATTTAATATTTTGAGTCCTTTTTATTTTTACATTTATAGTTCACTTTAATTTTATTTAAATGTTTCGTAATTTGTTTGTTGTCATTTTATTAGTTTTTTTAAAAATATATATATTTTTTATCAATGTAGATCTATGTATTTTTAGTCATTTTAAGTTAAAGTAAATAAATAAATAAAGTAAAATAAAGAAAGAGAAATGTGGCAAGCTAAAATAACAAGTTTTTATAATTATTATTTCAGTTAACCTTTATTTTAAGCAATGAAAATGTTTTGTACTGGTTTCAGTTTTAGATAACCCTGGCATGAAAATATTTTAAGTTTCTCTGTTGAATAAAAAGTAGCTCGAGTTTAGTAAATAAATCTGCAATATGTAATAAACCCACACGATGTCGCCCTAATGCAGTAAGTGTTGGCTTAGTTGATTATACACGTTCTTTTGATTGGAAGTTCAAACCTCATACAGGCAACACTTTATGTCCTTAACGCTTTTACACACTTAGTTTTCTGGTGGAAAGCATAAATATTCAGGGCTACAGAATAGTGTAGTTTTGTATATGACATGTGTAACTGAAGTATTTTTGTACTTAAAAACCTGCTTGTATTGTGAAAGTAAATAGGCTAATTTTCTAAATGCACACTTTATTCATACCTTAATGACATATGAGAATAATTAATGTTAAGTTACAAATTCAGTTTAATTGTTTTTTAATTATTATTTTCACTTCATTACCAGGATGGCCCACTTTATTGCTTTGTTTTATTAATAGTAGGATTTATTCATTTAACTATAGTGTGTGTAAATAAATAAATTTTTTTAAATAACTTGTTAAAAAAGTGTAATGTATCCGTGTTGTGTGTTTATGAGAGAAAAAAAAAGGTATTTGCATCTGGCATTCCATCACTATGTCTTCCCATAGTGACACTAAGCTCTTGTTGCTTTAACAAGTTGTTATTCTCCCTGGACAGGACTTCCTAAAAGTTGCACGACTTCCTCAGACATCAATTTTAGGGGAGCCCCCTCACTTTCGCTTCATGTACGCATCCCTCATTCCCACACTGGGTCTTTGTCAGCAGTTCCTGTTCCTGGGCGAGGCGTGGCGAGGCGTGGGTCTAGGGTGACCGTAGCTGCTTTCATAGACACCTGCAGATTGGACAAAGGGCCGAGGGTGCCAACACCGAAGACAGATTGATGCTTTGTGAGCAGCAGAGGCAAGTGAGGGAGAGAGAGAGAGCACAACTTGCTCACACACATGTGTGTGCGCGCTTTGGTGGAAGGGGTGGGATTAGGGGGTTTATTGGGAAGAGCGAGGGTGGGAAGGGGGCCGGGGGGAGTCGCAGAGGTTGTCACTCCAGTCTGTGTGAGTCCGGGCTTTAGAGGCCTCGGAGAGACGGACAGCTTTTGTGGGTTGCGTCGGTGCACAATAGCGGCACTTTAATGGGCGGTGAAGCTGGAGCAGGCTTTGGCCCGGGATTGAGGGGAGCTCGGTGGCTAGAGGGGGAGATCTAGGGCCGGGGGGCAGGGGGGCTGTTTTACTGCTTCTCTTAGAAGGGACTAATTCATGGGCATTGAGTCCGTCACTCGTTATTCATTGAATGCGGCCAGTGCAGGAATGCAGCGGCATCAATTAGAATGTGTTAGCAGATAGCAAGGCGAAGAAGAAAAAGCCTGCTCTCCCTTTTGCTCGCGGGACAACACAGGCCCACTATAGGAGGTGTCAGAACCACAAAGCCTTTTTGTGATTCTCTCTCCATTACATTACCAGTGCAATATGTAAGGTGGGGATTCTTTTGATTCAAATTAAGTGGAAAAAACACTAAATCCTATTTTTATTCAGCAAGGATAATGGTGTTATACTCTATAAAGGTCTTTAACTACTTATCTGTGGCTTAAAATCTCCCTGGCTCCCTTTCTCTGGTTCGGTCTCTCACTCTCTGCATTATATTTATTCAGTGGCAGTGGGTCAAAGACAGACTGTTAAACAGAGTTGCTTGTAGCATTAACTGCCGCATCACTCTTAATTGTATATCAGTGGGTCAACGGTTTGTTGTGCTGTCCCCCTTTTTTAAAAAGAGGGTATGAATTAAAACAGACTCTTGTAAGCCATTGTCGGTGGTGTGCTTGCGCCGCCACTTCAGATACTTTGGGTCTTTTGAACGATGAGACCCTCTCTAACTTGCTGCATCCAAAACAAAAGAGCGGAAAGGCTAGAGTATACTTTGATGGTGGAATGTCTGTGTGATATAATTCCATTTCGTTTTACGGCCGAAGGGGAAACGTCTGCGCTTGAACTAATTGGGACGCTGCGTCATCCGTGATGGCAAAATACAATCGCTTTTGATTCGCGTTTTAAGCGAAATCTAAATTAAACCAACTCGATGGATGGAAGCAGTTTTTACTTCTTTAATTGGCGTTTAGGAACATACAGGGAAGTTTGGAGACGGCAGTTGCTGAATTAAAAGTGCTAGCAGGATGTTTAATGTTCAATGTGCTCAATTGCATCATCCATTTCCTCATCATTCCCCCAAACAGAATGATCCAGCTGGCACGTGTGCGCAAATGGATTTTGGGATTTTTTTTTCATTCTCCTCAGATTTAATATGAACTAACTAGGAAGAACCTCTCATAGCAAGGTGTTTGCTTGAATATGAGCAATTATGCTTCATTTGGAGCCAAATGAGGGGAATTTGCATCCACTGAAAGGAGCGCTAGTCTTAACTGTGCAGAAAGTGCAGTAAATTGGTGCAAACTGAGCAACATGCAGACATGCATCTTCAGTATAATTGTATAATTGTGGAATGACTTTAAATGCAGCCTTCCAATTAAACTTGCTTCTTCGGTGAGGCGAAAGGCAACGGCACTGAGCCTTCATGGAAATCTGAGAATTGCCACATTGTAAAAATTGCTTCCTTCAAGGAGGATCATTTGCACCAAAATGGGAGATTTGGAATATGGACAGATGTCTTCACACATGCGGCGGAGTGAATTGGCGAAGCTGGCATTCGGTGAGAGGGAGGGAGAGAAATACGTTGAGAGAGAGAACTTCCTGCCTTTTCTGGCCCCGCAAAGACGCACGAACGACTTCCGACTGGAAAATGAGATGGATACTTGTACCCAAGTGTAATCTGTCACATAAATGTAATCTAATTACTTTGGATGATTTTAGCTTGCTTTAAATTCACCTTTACATTGGTGCGAAAAAGAATATAGCTGTCATCGCCGGAAAGCTGAGAGCGCTGTCGTCGATGACAAATGAGCAAATGAGAGTATGAGGGAATGAGAATTTGTGCAGTGCCAGTGGATGTGAGCGTACAATGGTCTGACCGCTGCTGTCTGCAGGGATCCAAACAGCCAGGCCTCTGTCTGGATTAAACCCTGCTTCAAACAAAGGGGGGCTCAAGTAAACGGTTCATGAATGCTGATTAATTGATGCCATTTTCTGCAGTGTGCCATGGAGATTTAGTTGGTGCCTCATCTGGGAGGTGGGGATGGTGGTGGTGGGGGGGGGGGTGGTAAAGAAGTGGGTCAGCTTCTATAACGATAACCCATTTCTTGGTTTCAGTCTGGCCATTTTTATCATCTGAAATTGTTTGGAAAAAAGTTTCAGTCTTGCTTTTGTTTCACCAGAACACAGGATTAAAAATAATGTGGCTAATTTGGTTTCTGGTTTCAGCCCACAGCTGATTTAGGTGACAAGGTTCATCACAGAGGGTTCCCACGCTGGCGGTAGGTGGGCACAGGTGTCCTGGAACAACGTGAGGGTGGCCCAGGGCCCGAGGGGCGAAGCGCTGGCCCGTGGCCCGCCTCAATGTGGGGCTCCCAGGGGCCGGCTCAATAGGCTGGGTTCCACTTGATGGCGAGAGAAAGGGCCGTTTCAGCCACTGCCCAGCAGGGAGGATCTGCTTGTGGAAGACCTCTTTCAGGAGCCTCTGTTTGTCTGAAGGCTGTCACAGCAGATGAGTACTCAGCAAACAGCGTGAACAAGGATTTGAACCAGAAAACCAACAGAGCCTTGACAATATTGTGATTGGGGCTTGTCTCCTTAGAGGGGGCTGAATGGCCAATCGAGAGTAGGAACAAGTGTGCATTCAGAACGGGACGTGGATTCCTCATAGTCGCTTTTCAGGACAGGGCGAGAAATCATGGCAGGAAACAGAGGACTGTGTGTGCTTAGGAGAGTCAAAATCCGACAACATGTCTAATCGACAAAGAATCAAGCTAAGCCTAGATGATCCTCTGGACACTTCTGTGTGTGCGTGCATGTGTGTCATAGCTACGGTTTAAACATATGGCCATAAATCAACAGAAAAGAGATGATTTTAATGAACTGTGGAGCAACTGCTCACTTTAAAGATGCTTTGTGAATAAAAAACAAACACCCTGGTGGTAAAGGAATATTGCAGGTTTAATAAGTAGCAAAAACATCTTCATTAGTTAGTGTAGAATTACAATAGCCTACGTACATTATTTTTCAGTTAGGAGCTGTAAAGCCATTTAAATATTTTTGTACACCAATTTAAGGGTTCATGGCTTTGTATTATCATAGACTCTAAAGTTAGATATAATTTTACACAAATAAGGTGCAAAAGTAAGCTTTTCCCCACTCACACAAATAGGCCTATTGTTTACTAATTAAAAAAGCGTTTCAGTGTTTACAAATTAGAGCCATTCACTTCCATTGCAAGTGACTCACTATATCTAACCCAGTAACACTATACATTCATAAAATCAGTTTTTAACATTCTTTTTGCATTATCTGATTGAACGAATTCACAGCACGCTACCTGTTTTAATAACTGCGTGTGCATCAGCTGAACATGTTACACTAGAATGGAGATTTCACACATAATAACTGTAAGAATTAAACTGTATTTTTCTCACTCAGTGCGTTTTCCGTCGCAGTCCTCGACTGACATCTTGATTTTTTCACCTCACGCTAAATACAGCATGTAAACTTTCTATGGCGCTCAACGTGCGGGAATATTGAATTAATCAAGTGCTGTTTGGTCAATGATTGGCTGTTTGCTGCAAAACAACTGATAGCTAATTTTAACGCCACGCCATTTGTTTTCTGTGCTAATGCTGCTCTGAAGCGAGCTTTTTGGTTTTTCATAAAGTTTTTTTTCAGACTAGTGGAAAGAAAACATCCAAAATACACTGTAAAGTGTTTCTTTTATAGCACTTTATCTATTTGTATCAATAGATTTCAATTACAATACATATTTTTAAAGGCTGTTTTCTCAAAATGAGTTTTTTCTCACTGAGCCATATCTCCACTTCAGTACTTACACACAAACCCACCTTTACATTTTTATCCCTGTCTATATCCGGAAGACTTTACAGAGGGATTTGTTCATATATAATTTGCTTCATAATTTACAACATTTTATTCCCCCAAAAAACTATCAAAATGCTTTCTGTCTGTTCTCTTCTAAAATTCCCTCTGTTAAAGCTTTTGACTCTAATATGTCAAAAAAAAAATTAAATAAGCATTTTGAAACTGGCTTCATACAGTGTTTAGATTTTTGTTCTAGAAATGTATGCAAATTAGCGCATATTTTATTAAATAATGCCTCACATTTAAACTTAATATTTTAGAAATCTTGTAATACAAAAGAATGTTTGCTATTATCAATGTAATCAATCAACTAGGTAAGTAAGGTGATAACTATTAGTTGTTGTTGTTGTTTTACCCTATTAACCTGCAGTTAATCGCAGTGTGGCCAATGTATTATTTTAAGGGTTCATTATTTGTAATGAGATGTTTTTTTCTGCATTACAGAATATGAAAGTATAAAAGCTGAGTTTAAATACTGCGCTGTTCAAGTTTATCTAGTTATCTGGAATGCTATTTCTCTTCTAATTAACCAACTTAACCCAACCTAAACCGGATGCCACAGCGTTCAGGAGTTCACAGCTAACAGGTCGTGGGAAGCTTAGTTTCACTCTACAGCACAAGACCGAGCCCAGTAGTAGCAATGACCTCTCTCCAGCCAGGTTAATTCTGATACCATAATCCCCTGTGAACATGCCCAACGCTGCTGTTCTGAATCCTCACACCTGTGTGCTGCTGTCACCTGGCTGCTGTACAGCAAGCACAGGAATTCCAGGGGCTTGGCCTCTTGTCATTACATGCAGCTTAAAGGATGCTGTTTTGCACAAGTATGATTGAGGGTTAGGGTTTCTCTTAATGAATTAGATTGTGAAAGGAATGATATCGTGTTTCTTTAGAGGATGTATAATTTCTGTGTTTGGGAAACGCTGATTTGCAACGGATTGAAAGGATTTGTTTAAACACGCAATTTGCCGTCTTAAAAAGCCAAATGTGTATCCCAGACAGAAACTGATTTTCAAAGCATCATCAGCTGTTGCAGACAGGCCTGGAAAATCAGCTGATGGTTGTCATCTATTTAGTTGTCCTTTTAAAAATTCATCATGCGCTTATTGACCGATTCATCCGCTTGATGGCCGGGCAGAGAGGTTTGACAAAGAGGAATGTTGTCTGCTGGAAGAGTTGTGCTAAGTTTGAGGGGTGCTGAAGAGAGATGGTTGTGATGGAATGGGCAGGGAAGGGCTGTGACTTCTCCATTGAGTGTGTAGGGGCACGCTGAATTGGGCTGATTTGCCTGTGAATGGAGCCTTTCCATTATTCTTGTTAGGGAGCTGTCACATCCAATAGAGAAAGTGAAAACCTCCTTTTATCAACCTTTTCCAAGTGAAACAGAACAGGCAATCAATAACCGAATTCAAAACCGGGGGAAAGTCAAGCAGAATGATATGGGGATGTTAAAAAAGGGGGCATTTGTCAAATTGCTAATGAAGAAAAAAAGCTAATAAGTGATGTCATTTCAGCTCAAATAGGATGATTAGAATAACTGGGAAGTTATTCATGTGAAATATAAATGTAACATAAAACATTAAGCCAAAAACAAACTATACTATCTTTGAAAAAATATCATCATTTGAAAATGAATTGTGAGCATAGGAAATATGAGAAATACAGATGTTTTTTATCCTCTGCCTGCATAGTTCTTTTGTATGGAGACGTACAAAACAAATGTAAAGAATGAAGTAAATTATGTGAGTTATTATTGAGATTATTATGTGAGAATTATTTGCTTTATTATCTAAATACCTTTGTGCTTGTTGTAACAAAATGTAATGCATGTTTTGGTAGCTCACCATTCCCTCTAAATGTATGCCTTCTTTTTGAATCAGAACTTTAAGCATAGGTTTGTGTATGATTACATGAAAAAAGGCCTCAAAATTGATAGAAATCTGATATTTCAAATGAATTATATATTTGTTTATATATTACCTGATACCATAATAACAGCACTATGTATAATCCAAAATTCTTAATATATAATAATTGAATTTTGTATTTTAAGAAATAAATCTATGAAAATAAGAAACTATTTCATGGTCCTATCACAGCAATATCATATATATATATATATATATACATACATTTTTTTTTTTTTTTTAACTAAATAAATTAATTTTTTTTTTTTTAAAAGTTAATTATGTAACATATAAATTCAAAATGTGACCAGTAATCTAATTTAAAATTTAAACTAATTTCAGTTTTTCCACAGTGAAATATATGTATTTTATAGTATTATTTATTAATGCATAAAGATAAAAAAAAAAAAAAACCCTGATGTATTTGCATGTCTTATCAAGGCAAGATGGACTGAATGTAACATTCATCAGCTAATTTTCACATACTGTGACTTCCAGTATTTTTCCGCTGGATGGAGAAAATGAATCGCATCATTTAGCCCCATCAATCAACCTGGTAATTGATGTCTTAATTGATGGCAGGGTTATACAGTTAATTGAGCACCTTCATTGTGGACTGTCATTGTTCACTCTTTTCAAACACACTGCCCAGCAAACGGGCACAGGATAGAGCAACTGAACAAAGAGATACTAAACCAATACATGTGTTGCTTATTTATTCCAGAGGAAGTCGACAAGATCTCATTTTGGGATCTGAATAGAAGAGATAGATATCAGATGAATTAAATTATTTCCTTTCTGTGAAAAAAATGAGTGTGACAAAATAGTATAGATATTAGTAATTTTTTTTCACAAATAGGATTAAAAAAATGTGTCTTTTTTCTTTTCTTTTTGAATTGATGGGCAGTGCCAGGGCATTTAACTTTGAATGTCCACTTAAAAAAAAAAAGTATTTTATTCTTTAGACATTTTAAATTGGATTTGAAATTTTGTAACATAAACAAAGGGTAAATAAAGTTTAAAACCTAATTGTTATTTTCCAATAAAATACACACGCTCACAAAAACATCAGACTAAATGTTAAATCAAAAACACTAAAGCATAAAAATCAAATGTTTCAAATTAAAAACAAGATTTAGCCTAAATAACTTATCAAACTACCAACTTACAGTTATTTTACATGATAAGTTAAATTATGTTTAAAACACACAGCACAAAACATAAGATTTCTGTCTGTACTAATAAAAAACAAAAAACACTGTCATTCCTTGAAAGTGCCAGCTGCATTTATCAGTTTGTGATGAACATTTCTTAAATAAAATCTGCTCTCTTTTCTATCATTTTTTCTCAGGTTGTGGGCTTTCAGCATTCCCGGTTTCGCTGCTCGTCTCCACGGTGACTGAGCATTGAATCGCTGTGACCGATGGGACTGTCACCCATCCATCTTCACTAGCCTGGCTGCAGATTAAAGCAGAAGGATGTATAAATCAGAGCGCTAATGAATAGCTTTACTCAGCGGAGAAGAGAGAGACTTACCTATTTTCTCTGCCCACTCAGTGGCTCCCAATGATCTCTTCCAGCAATCCTTCCTCCTGAAACTCTAGCCAAAGCAGAATGGCTGTCAAACACTGTCTTTACTTGACAAGTTAGTTGTTAAACACCCCCTAACTAAACTAGTCTTTAAACATGGTGGGCGGCAGCAGGTATCAGTGGGAGAAAGGCTGGGTGAAGCGACGGTCTCTCTGAGTGTGTAATCCTGGCCTGCTGATGGTGCTGGGGGGCAGTTTGCTTAATTGGGTTACAGAATACTTTAATTACTTCACTTTCCCACATTCTTGCTCTGCGCACAGACACAATGGTGGCGCGGTGAGAAACTGCAGCCCAGAGCCCTGGAGTGCGGCTGCAGGGTAATTATCATTATGGGCTCCATGCATCTGTATACAAACAAGCCCACAGCTGCTTACTCTCTGACACTGACGATACATGGCACTTTGAGTGGCATCGATGGCAATGTGTCTGTGTGTTCATCTATACATGGTTAGTTGACATTATATACTTATTGAATAGTCAATGTTTTATGGGGTGATGGGATCTCAAACTACTTCAAACATTTAGCTAATTCTTTCATAATATTGTTATATTATGTATGTTGCTTCAGTGAGCTCATCAAGAGTAAAAGATTACAAGTTGTACTTTATTTGTCACATTGCAGAAAATAATACTAATGAGGGCCAAAATGTATGGAAGCCATTTCTGCTTCAGAGTAAAAAATCTAAAAGTTTACAATAAAAAATGCATAGATAAAATCACAATTGTAAATATAAGGGCACAACTGTGAGAAGAAAGCAGGTAAACAACTATAATAATATGATTAAATAGTGTTTTTAAATAAAATATTATATAAAATCAATGAAAAGGACAAATATAGTTATATATAATGATATATTTTATAGTAATATATTTATAATATTATGTCTTCTTGTAAAATAAAATTAAAATATTACATATACACAACCCAATCACTGTTTTTTTTTATTCCGCAAGGATGCATCAATAGTAGCATTTATAATGTTACAAAATATTTCTATAATAAACTTTCCATTTATAAAACAATTCTGCAAATATGTATCTAAATTTTTTTGTTTCCATCATTGATGATAATAATTCGATTTTTTTATTTGATTTTATTTATTTATTTGATTTTATATATTTTTTATTTAAATATATTTAATAAAATAAATTGTATTTAATTGTATAATTTATTTTAAATTGTATTATAATATTGGAATAATATACTTCTAACATAAATATTATAATATTTCACAATATTACTGTTTTAATTAAAAAAATATATAGAGAATATATGAAAATATAGAACCATTATACATTACAGAAACACTAATACAACTAAATAAATTTGCGTACCTAATGAACAGCATGATTCTAAGGACACTGGGTTTTGAAGTAAACACTTTAAACAGCCCACAGGGAATTAGCTCATCTAAGGTTGAACTGTAAAAGGAGCATTTTTAGACTTTTTGCCCATGAATTAGCCCATAAAAGGTGGTGTGGGAAAGGGCAGGATGGCAGAGGAACAGGGTGTGTGTGTGTGTGTGTGTGGAGGAAGCAGGAGGTGTGAAGAATAGTGTGTGATCAGTAGTGTGGATGCAGTGTGGGAGAGGGGGCTGCCCTTGCTGTCAGAACTTAGGCCCACAGTGGCCCAGCGGGAGCCCTGGCTGTGCTCCCATGATGCCCTGTTGCCGTGGCTGAGCCCTGGAATGCAACAGCACACAATGGAAGAGCGGGCCTGAGAAGGCCCTCCATCCTGATAACCACATTAAAGGCCCACCAACATCTGTTGAGGCACAGGAGAAAGGCCCTATCTCTGGGATTTAACCCCCAACAGCACTAATCATTAACCCCCAGCCCTGAGAAGGAGCCCAATAACAGCACCTTATTTGTCAGGCACCCTGCGGAGGGACAGAGAGGACTAACATTGTGCAGCAAACAGCGTGAGAAGAGCTGGATGAGTACTCTTAGAGGTCTAAAGTGACGATACGTAATGCACATCTTGACTTTCTGAAGTATTACTGATCTAATGAGAAAATGTAACTATTTTATGAAATGTTGAATTTTTGTGCGACGTGATTCCTTCAAATGCATAAAAAATTAACATTAAGGTTCACCCCTAAACATAATTAGTGGGGCATTAGCAGATCATACAAAAATCAACAAATAAAAGCAAGTTCACACCAGTAACTATAAATATAAAGATAACTATAATGATATAACTAGTATCCATACCAATGGCTGATAATGAAGATGCACAAATGAAATTATATGAATTCATATGAATAAAGGCTTGTAACTATAACTATAAAGATAACTATAATGATAATAGCATCCACACCAATGGGTGATAATTAAGATGAATGAATGAGATCTTATGAATTACTACAAATAAAGGCCTGTTCATACCAGTAACAATAACTATAAAGACAACTACTTTACTATTAAAACTACATTAGAACTCATGCCAACAGATGCTTAGAGAAACAAAGTACTGAGATGAATGTATACAAATAGAGGCCTGTTTATATCACTAACGATAATTATAATGATAGCTATATTAGCATTCACACCAACAGATTATAATGTTCTGTTTATTGTAAGCTCAACTGCAGTTATCAAGCTCCTTAAAGTTGTCTTGATTCAGATTTCTCAAAGTTTTATTGTTTTTAGTGTTATTGTTATCACTTCTATCCACCGATTTGTCAAAACTTAAAACAGAGACTTTTTAGAGCACATTTCACAATTTCGACTATTTTAAATCAGTATAATGCTACAGACTTTCAATGGCACGTGATGTTTGATCTGGATGATTTTTGCAGTAAACGAGCACGTAATTGTCTGTGCGCAGGTGTTCTGCATCCTCAAGCACAGAAAGACAAGATATGAGCCAGAAACAGGTGTCCTGTCACAAGAAAACTTCTCACACTCCAGGATCCTCATCTGCCTTGAAGGGCCTTTAAGGCTGCCTCGCTTCCACAGGTTTCAAAGCCCTGCCAATTTCACCAGCATGAACCTGGAGACAAAGCAGAGGGGCTGGAGGTGGGGGCCAACGCAAACAAGAATGATGCAGAGGAGAGGTGAGTGTCTTTCTCTCTGGCGTTTCATACACGGGGCTCTCTGTATATGGGCTCTGAGATTAGGAGCTGCAGGAGGTACCCCTAATGCACGGGCTCCTCAAGTGCTTCCACACAAGTAAGCCCATTCAACAGTAGCTCATTACACGGGCAATTAAGTGTGGTGGGGGAAGGGGACGAGGGGCCAAAACGAGGGCCGCCAGCCCTCGTGAGGAGCCCCTTCCTCCCCCTCGCCCCACTCCTCCCAGTGTCTTCACCTGGGCAGGCTAGAGGACACCTGCCTCTTCTAATGAAGATCCATGGCCTCATTTCCATTTCTGGAGTCATATCAGAGACAGCGGCACACAAAACCGTGCCTGTGTCCTCTGGTCCGGAGAGACGGATAGAATGACATGGCTAAGTGCTCTTGCGGAGCCGGGGCAGCTGTGGGGCCTGAAAATGGGGTTTGGGGAGGTTTGAAGTGGGGTGCTGCAGTGCCTACGATGCTGTTCTCCTGCTTATTGGAGGGTGCTTCAGGCTCTGATCGGCTACAATGGCTGCCGCGGGCTACCTTTGCACTTCCTTTATAATGAGCGGATCTGCAGGAGAGCCTGAGGAAGAAACGTGCTCGCAAACAATTCTCACCTCTGTCCAATTCAGCCCGACTTATTCATAACTTGTGCTCTCGTGATTGTTCTAAGCACTAGAGGAAAGCATCGGTAGATATGATGAAGCATTTTAACTACAGTGCTGATATATTCTTACACTTGTCAGTGTCATAGAAGTGAAATTATTTAATTGGCTTAATATGTCCATAAATGATTTAAATCATCAATCAAGTCTAAAAGTATAACTCCTTTTGTATATTTTGATCATGGTCATCTAAATAAATGTTGTATTGATTTAATGTAATAAATGAAAAGAAACTCAAACTAAATCATTATTATGCTTTTTAATTAATATAGTATACCCTGATTTAAATGGTTTTTCCAAAACTGAAAATAAAGATGCAGCTGAAACTGTAGCCTATATGGATTGTTTAATGGTTGTTAAATTACATTTTAGTTTTTAATAAATAAACTTAATGGCTATTTTTCAAAATTAGGACTGAATTACAGTTTCATGGTTTCTTTAAAATATTTGTACTTTATATCTATCAAAACAGTACTTGAAATATATTGCCTCAGGGTCATTGGGATTTTATATATATATATATATATATATATATATATATATACACACACACACACAAAACAAAATACAGAAACAATTTATTGCATTATGTGCAATATCTAGCACGTTATTTTACTTTCCAGACTGTTTTAAACACAGTACGCTCTCAGAAATAAAGGTACAAAAGCTGTCACTGGGGCGGTACCTTTTCAAAAGGTACATATTTGTACCTAAAGGGTCCATTTTGGTACCTTAAGGTACATATTAATACTTAAAGTGTACATATTTTAACCTAATAGGTACAAAAGTTTACTTTTTGAAAAGGTACTGCCCCAGTGACAGCTTTTGTGCCTTTATTTCTGAGAGTGTATAAAATGGGGGAAAATGGAGGACGTCTGGTTACATACAAAATGAATGCTCTGCATAGAAAATATGCATAAATATGTAGTCGAGACACAGTCACATGATATTGTAAACGACTATTTAATTACATATATGTCCAGGTTTATTCAGATTATTCATTACCAATTAAAGAAATGGAGCGTGACCAAATGGGGATGTACATACTGGCTAATAATTTGTTGGTCATTAATGTCACTCTTTATATTTAGGGCAGTAAAAAGAGAGGGTTGTCTTGTGGTCTGTTCCACACTCCTCGCTGAAAGCTCCATTCAGCAGTGCAGCGTGTCTCTCAATGCGATTGTAGGATCCTCCCTTGTTAACATGTTCAGGCTCACTGCCTCCTCTCAGCACCTGAGGGCAAGTGGAGCACCCAGAGCTCAGGTAATGGAGGAAGAGGAAGGGCAGAGTGAAAATAAACAAGCTCAGTCTCCATCCATCCGTTGTGCCCCACCTGCTCTGCTTCATTTCAAACTCTGACACAGGCGGGCCACATTAGGGGTTTGTGGGTGGGATTGCCTACTGCAGAGAGCTGTGATCAGATATATTGTCATATCAATGATTATATAGTCAACCTGCATTTTTGTGGGAGTTTTAGGCTATGACATGTTTAGTTGTAAAACCCTGGTGTGTTCACTGGATAGGCCTGTGTACTGCAAAATTCCAGGCCTCAAAGCATTGTTTTTTTGTCTTGTTTTTTGACTTGAGAGTCAAATAGGTCGCTTTATAGTAAAGTTTTTCATTCACCTGAACCGTCCAAATGAATCAGACTTCCAACGAGACAGTTAGGGTGAATCAAACTATTAAAAGAAAAAACTATTTACATGAACCGTCTGAAAGAAACGTTTCACTAGAATGAATCAGACTTTCTGACAGGAGGGCCGTTTAGGATTAATCAATGTTTCGGCATAGGCCTATAAAAAATGAAGAGATTTAAAATAAAATCAGACAATCCAACGCTACATCAGAAATCTCAGAGACCATTTAGGAAGAACTAGAATGATTCACTAAAACCATTCGGACTATGCTTATACAACACTACTTAAGCAAAAGAGAGAACCATTTAGAAACACTAGAATGAATCGGACAATCCAACGCTCCATAATAAAAGAGACAATCGTTTAGGATGACGTGAATAATGCACCGGACCTCTTATGAAAGAAAGGACTGTTAAGGTAAGCCTGGGTTGTTAAAGTTTATTAAAGCTCGTTTAAAGAACGGGTACAATATTATGAAAATAGTAAAAATTGTCACGCTATTTAAAATGTAGCTTCAGCTAGGCCTAGTTACTCCTCGTGTATGTAGGTGTGCTTTGTGCCTCAGGCATGGTTACACAACAAGTTTGTGTGTCAGAGTTTGTGCTTCTAAGCAGCAGATCTGGCTTCCCCAGCTCTCTCTCCACTCACCTGTGACGGAGCACTTCCCCTGGTCGGCTCTTATCAGCCCATAGAGGAAATACCTGCCACAGGTAAACAGGACCTCGTGACCCCCAGGCTTTGCACTCATGCTCAAGCAGACAAGATGTTGTTCTCTCTGCCCTGCCATGAGCATCCCTGCCCCCACCTGCCCAAACTATCTCCCACTCCCTTCCAAATTTAATCTTATCTAAATATCAGCAGGTGTAGAGCAAAAGCCTGCTTATCATGATAGATTCAGTATGCACAAAGTTGATCAACAGTGCCTCGGCACAAATGCATTTCTGACTGCCTGTAATGATGCTGGTAGCACTCTAAAATGACAAGTCCGCTTTCTCAGAGATTATACTGAGAAACCCGCATAACAGTACTTGTTTACTTACATGGAATTAATTTTGGATCAATTTTTTCTGCTGTATGTAATCTAACAACATTTTAAAATCTTGTTACACTTTAATTTGTAATTCTAGACATACCATCCATTCAGATTTTTAAATATAAGTGTATATTTTGTCTCCCTAAGATATATTCAAATTTAGTTGTGTATTTTCAGGATGTGTATTATAATGGAGAGACATTGAAAGCTAATTTGTTCATTGCTTCTTCTTTTTTTTTATTTACATATTGCATAATCAGGAAATTTATTTGCTTATTTTATACTTCAATTCCTTATTTAATATACATTCTAGTATTTATATTAATCACTACACCTGTCATTTTGTCTTAAGTTATATTTTAATATTTATAAATATTAATATTTGCACCTAATATTCAAGCATTAAGCTGAGACAATTATTTTACAGAACATAAATGCCAGATAAATTAATGTCATGATTATTAAATAATTGTCTGATTGCGGTAGATTGAACTAATCACATTTATTTGCGATAACCACATTTGTTTATTTGATATAAAGGTCATATAATAAGAATTATAGTGTTACATATATATATATATATATCAACAGAAAATAGTATAAAGTATTTTGCTAATTGCTAAGTATTTTGATAATTTTGCAAATGACCAAATGTTTGTTTTCAAAACACCACAGATGTTATTCTCTCAGAGGCAGGGATGTGAACTGCTTCATATAATCAAACAATAGTATGTGTACTAAAATAATAAATCATGGAATTCCTATAGCATGCAACATGTTCCCTCTGCCTCTGGGACCATGTGTTAGGGTGGAAGTCTCCCTCTGGGACTAGTGACCCTATTGAGGGAGCACATTCTCACAGGTCCAGAAGCAATGCACCCCACACACACACACAGAGAAAGAAGAGCAGACCTCCAGGACAGCAGCTCATCTAAAGGACTCCTCAGGGTCAGGGTTACTCTTTCTCTCTTACCTCTGGCCAGCATTGCTCTGCCCTTCCCTGCCATGTTACCTGAGCCACAAGCAATGCTGCCTTTTATTTGATGGATGCGGTTTCCCACACTGACATTGATGGGTGGCGAGAGCCCCTGCAACCTCTTTCTGCTAAAACACAGTGATTGATAAAGGAAATCTGACCCTCTGATTATGTTCAGAAAGATCTCCTGATAATGTTCAGAAATAATCTCAAATTTTAAACATCTTCAATCCAGAAATATATACATTCGTGAAAGGTTTAGTCTTAAAATTAAAGGTTTTTATTTGCATTGCTGGTTCTATGAAGAACTGTTAACATTCATGGAACAACCTTTAAGGTTAACCTTAAAAGAAAAAAAATTCCATAACTTTTTAATAATTTTTTTTTTTTAAATAAATTATATATATTATATATACATATATCCACTATAAAGAACCTTTTGTGCAATGAAGCAGTTCCATTGATGTTAAAGGTTCTTCATGGAATCATCAATAAAGTGTGAACCTTTCCATTCCACAGAAGTTTCTTTACAGTTCAATTCAATTCAAGTTTATTTGTGTAACACTTTTCATTATACTGTACAAATCGTTGCAAAGCAGCTTTAAAGAAAATATTATATATATTTTTATATTTTATATTATATAAGAGTAGGTTGTTAGTGGTGATAGAAATGTACAGTAAAAACCATGCAATTAATTATTAATTTATTAAAAGAAAAAAAAGTTTTTTTAAGAGCTGTTCACTGAAATGTTCTTTAGAGAACCCTAAATGGGTTTTCTATGGCATTGCTGCAAAAACTCCTTTATTTTTAAGAGCATTATCCTAAAGAGGGGTTTCACACCGACATAGAAAAAACATTTTGGTGTGATAGATTCAGTATGCACAAAGTGTGAATAAAATTTCAGCAGTCTGAAGAAACTTTTTTTGCCCATTTTATGTAATGAAAATGTTCAGGGGATGTTAATGTTTCTTAATGGAATCAACTTTAAGAGGATTTTTACAACAATGCCATGAAAGAACCATGGTCAACCGTGGTTGAACAGTTCTTAAAAGAACATTTTGTCTTAGTCTGAAGTGTATTTCAATAATCTGAAGAACCTATCGTTTTACTATAAAGTATCTTTTATGGAATGGAAAGGTTTCATGAATGTTGAGGGTTCTTCATGGAACCATATAACTCAAAGAATCTTTATGTTTAAGTTTTTGTGTAAACAATTTATGATTTTATATCTTTATATTTTGCACATATTAAAACTTTCCAAGATGTTCTTACTTCTCTATTCAAACCAAAAATTAAAAGCCCAAAAGCTTCTCAATATGGAAATGCATTAGTTAAATTAAATTAGACCCCCTACGTATCTTCCAACATCCCACATCCCAACCTAATCCAACCTGGATTTGGATAATTGAGCATCAACACCAATATGTTGATCTACTAATTAGGGGCAGTACTTCCCTGCAGATTCTGAATGAGGCAGGAGCACTTGTCTTTGTCTTGTTATCAGTGGTCATTCATCCCCCTGCCCACTCCTCAAAAGCCCCTGGCCCAGCAGATAGGCCAGGACAGAGATAAGTAGAACAATGGGTCAGGCAGCAGACCAGGCCCACTGCAGTCTTCTATCTCTGACCCCATCTCACTGCCTGCCTGGGTGTCTGCACAGAGGATGTTGTTAAAGCAAGAGCAAACACTCAAACATCCTGCGCCAGCTCTATCACTTCCCCCTAATCTCTCTCTCTCTGCAATTTTCCTTTGCAAGATGCTTGTGTGGATTCCTCACGGATTTTCACAAGCAAGTACTGTGGTCTTCACTGAGTATGGCAAAAGGGGCGTGAATTATTAAACAAATCTGATTTAGTGGACCAAAAAGTGTGATATAGACTAGAGTCAGTTACTTAGGGGATCACAGTTTCATGACAGAATATACACACTATTTTTCCCATCCGATATGTCACAAAATAAAAAAAATTAACTCTTTTAGGGTGATACAGGATTCTTCTGCTTCATGTTTAGGCCTTAGCACAGTGTTGAGGTTTATCCAGTGTCCATCTTAAGTACACATTATGTACACATTATCCTGCTTATGTTACGGTAAAATAAAATAAAACAATAAAAAAATAAATACAATTTTACAGTTGCAAGGATTAAAAGTATATGAGCATTTGGCAGTTTTACATTATATTGTATTGTATAAATATAAAATATATAATTTTACAAAAATATTACAACATTTTTTAAATTTAATTAAAAATTATATAAATAGAGAGAGAGAGTACACACCGTAATATGTAAAATTAAATGTAAAATAATTGCCTCTTTTAATAATATATATATATATATATTAATTAAAAAACAAACAAAACAAAACAAATATATATATATATATATAT
>JAUMHE010000063.1:13618652-13630393 GCA_032359235.1 Enteromius mattozi | reverse complement strand
AACTTAAATGATTTTAGCAAATGGCTGCAATATAACAAAGAGTGAAAAATTTAAGGGGGCCTGAATACTTTCTGTACTCATTGTATATATATATATATATATATATATTATGTTAAAATGTAATCTATTTCAGTGATGCCAAAGTTGACTTTTTATTACTCCATAATTTCAGTCTTCAGTGTCACTTGACTCTCTAATATGCTGATTTTGAAGCAAGTGTGCTGCTTTATATTTTTTTGGAAATCTGGGGATAGAAGAAAAATGTATGTTGATATCCAGTCATATATTACTATCACGGCATTGTTAATCCAGAGGTAAACCAAAAGTTATTTAACAAGTGTTCTGCATGTCCTACAGCCCAGAAACTGTTAAGGTGATGAAAGGAGAGAGAGAGTTATTGCCCTCTTCCCATTACTCTCTCTCTCTCGCTCTCTCTCTCTTTCTCTCTCTGTTCTCTCACTTGACAATATGCACGCGCACTGTTTCAGGCCCGGGGAACCCTGGCAGAGGCAGGTTAATATCAGGAGCACTTGACAACAATGGAATGTTAAAAAAAGGTGCTGCTGTAATAAGTTCTTTGTTGGGACCTTCCATTTCCACCACGTCATATCATTACTCATCCTGCTAACCAATTTACGGGTTGCCACGGCAACCACAGTGGGCCAGAGCCAAGAGGCAAGAGTGGAATCTCAATGGCTGTGAGGAAATAAAATGTGTTGGACAGACAGAAGTGTACAAACTACTCTTTTTTTACATTATATATATATATATATATTTTACATTACCTTACCTCACCTTTGTTTGCATGAAAGTTAACATTTGTTTGAATCAAAACATACAAAGATCGAAATGGTGGTTTAAAACAACTAGTAATAACTAAATAAAGTACACTGCAACTATTTATAAGTCATATTTTATACACGTTTTAATGAAAACGTATATAACACACTGAACAATATGTTTTTATTTAGTACAGAATTATTCTTCTCTTTTTGTACCACCGATAAAAATGGCACTGATCTAACTCTATTTTTGTTGTGGTTGTTTTTAGGGCAGCAGCACTTCCATGCATCCACGTGGCTGCACCGGGCATGCTGGGATACACGTAGCTGTGTTCCGCCTGTGGAGGTATGCGGGGCTGGGCCGGTGGGCGTGTGGTGAAATCCAGTTCGCCTAAGCGCACAGGTCAGCACTGGCCGGTCAGCAGCTGCTGCCTGGCCGCGGTCCCACGCTTCCCAGGCTGGGGGGAGGATTGACAGGTCAGTAATAAAATCAGGCGCCCTGGCTGAGCTCAGAGCTGCCCATTGTTCGAGGGCCAGGCCCGCTGCTGCTGTTTACTCTCTCCCATATGCATTATTCAACGGCCCAGGAGCTCCCAGAGAAAGGGGCCCCATTCAGGGAGCCTCTTGCCCATGTTTTGTTTTGCTAATTTTCAATTAAAATAAACCATGGCGCTAAGGAGGGAGTAAGAGGGCGCAAGGGAGAGATAGTCCCAGTACTATTTACCCTGTGACGTCTAAAGGGATTAGGCTGATCACATAAATGACAATAAAACACTACTTATTGAGTATTATGTCAGTGACATATCTGTTATTTTAAATCAGGGGTAGACTGTGGGACAATGAGGTGTGATGCTGTTTCAGTTTGGTCACATTCTGCAGAGGATGTCTGAATCAATTTTGCACACTAATAAGCCTGAGAGTCCAAACTCTGTCTGTATTATGTGCTGTCCTTTTATAATAATCAGAAGGAAATGGCATACAATGTTTTGTTAAGTGATCTTAATTCATGTTATGTATGAGTTGAGATAATCTGAAATCAATATATGAAGAGTTTATTTGCAAAAACAGATAACTCTGTTTTTAACAATTCATCTCAAACTGCAGTTGACTTTTTTTGACTAGGTAAAAAAATTACTTTTAAAAACAGCTAACTAACACAATAAAACATGATGACATAAGAAAAAACATGATTAATAAATTAATAAAAATAGTGTACACAAACTACTGTACACTACTGTTCAAAAGTTTAGGGGTCAATAAGGACTCAAAATGCATTTATAATGCTACCAAAGTTTTCCATGTCAAACAAATTATGTTCCTTTGAACTTACTTTTTATCAAAGAATTCTGAAAAATGTGTATCATAGTTTCCACAAATATATTAAGCAGCACAACTGTTTTCAGCATTTATAATAAGAAATGTTTCTTGAGCACCACATCAGCATTTTAGAAAGATTTCTAACAATTTTGATTCTGAAAAACAAAAATATTGTACATTCAAAATTGTAATAATACTTCACAATATTACTGTTTCACTGTATTTTGTAAATGAATAAACACATCTTAATGTAACACATTTTAATTTAACATATTTAGCTGCAATAATAACGATCTGAAGATTTGATAACAGATTGGGCTGATCCGTATTGATTTTACTTTGAACGTTCCACTTAATGAACATTTTAACCTGCAGAAAGACGCATGACCTGCAGATCATTAAATATCAGCATCCCTGACACCGTGGGCTAATCAATAAGTGCACTGATAGGTTTTTATTGTTGGGTTTTTTCACACAGGAGGGGGCTACACTAACCCAGAGAGGCTGCGGACAGATGCAGTGACAGTGGGGAGTGAGGAAAGTTAAAGATTCACCACACATCTGTTACTCTGCCACAGAGCGGACTCTCAGGCACCTACCCCCGCTGTCTGCCGGCTTGCCCGTCTGCCTGGGTATGTCTGTCTGTCTGTCTGTCTTCCTGCCTGCTCCTCTTAATATGTGACTGCATGCTGTCCACCTGTCTCTCTGAGTTTGATTGACATGCTGTTAACCTGCATGTGTCTTCTCTGTGGGCTCACCACACTGTCAGCCTAACTGACCAACTGCTTCCTGTTGCATACATGTGTCCCATTTTACTTAATGAGCAAAGTACATCTTCTAACCGCACAGCAACTTCAATCACCCGCCTAACGAACCCTGCATTTGGGTAACCGTCTCCTGCCAACAGTCAAGATGAGCATTTGTGTTATAGTCAGTTTTAATTATAACTAAAAAGAACAATCTCATTTAATCAGGAGTGCAGTATAATTAACTCTGTCTGTTATCTAGAGTCTGACCTGCCTCACTTTTAGCTGGTTTTCAAAATTGTTTGGCTCAATGCCCAAATTCAATTCCATTGGTTTTCAAGTTTTCATGCAAGTTTAGTAAAAGGTGATATATCAGGATTTTATGGCTCATATAGCAGGATACAGAATATATGGTATAAATGGTAAACATAATGGTAAAAATAAACTTAATGGTAATAATAAACTTAATTAATTTTTTTGTTTTAAATTTTTTATATTTGCATAATAAGACTTTATATTGTGTTGTTTTTTTCCCCACTAAATATATCTATATATTTACAAATGTTAAAAACAACTATACTTTTTTTTACATAAAACTAATGAAAAACTAATGCAAAAAAAAGAAAGAAAAATAAGATGATACATGATACAAAACACCCAAGAGGCGAAAACTGGTCAAAATTGTGCATTTGCTAAAATTAATATGGACAAAAAGTGAGATAAAATGATTATAGGTTGCAATGTAAATGAGTGAGATCTTCATAACAATATAACAGGTTACTTACATAAAATGTGTGCTGTATAAATATCAGTTGTCATTTTGTATTTCAATTATATGACTTATAGGATGATATTTAAATGCATAGTTTTGTGATCAAAGTTTATCAGTTTTTACTGTGGTGGTAAAACTTATACAGTAATGCAATACAGTGCTGATTGAACATGTACAAATAAATGTTTCTTGAAAGCCTAATGTATTATTTCAAAGCAAAAAGACATTTGAACCGTGATCTCAATGTTTGTACAACTATATTAAAAGGACTTTTACTTGCTAACAAAAGTATAAACTATCAATCAGAGAACAGAAGGCATTTAGACGATTGTGTAAAACCGTTTTTTCAGAAGTTTTGTTCATGTTTATCATTTAAAGGCATTAGAAACTTATGTATCATATAATGAACGATATAATATTTAAAGGGGTTGAATAGGACCTTTTGGTACATATTAGTACTCTATAGTACTAATATACACCATTTAGGGGCAGATGAGGTACAAAGTTGTCCTTTTAAGGATAGTGCACCAGTGACAAACTATTTGACCCTTAAAGGTACAAATTTTGCACATTTGTTTCTGACAGTGCAGCAGATATGTGAAATCATCTCTTTGAAATAGCTTGTTTTTTATGAGTTGTTTTACTATTGTATTGACAGGATAACAGGAAATGATGATATTGAGAAACATAAATCTAAGTAAAATCTGTCCTGCATGAGCATTGTGTGTTTTTCCACTAGGCCACAGCCTCTTCTTTTTTTTTTTGCATGGCTTTATTCTCAGGGAATGCATAAATGTGTAAAATGTATACTATGAATGTCACTCATTAAAAAAGTCTGAAAAATGCATGAAAAAATAAAAAACAAAGTGGCTTAAAAAGCATTTAGAGTCGCTGCACCTGTCATCTCTATATCACGTCTATCCTTCCCTTCAGACTGTGATCCTAAGCCCTCTCCTCTCCTCAGGACCCTTTGTGTGGCAGCGGTTTCTTCGCAGATAAGATGTAGATAACAAAAAAAAGTGAGGACCTTCAGATGGCGACTGCAGAAGTTCAGGAGCAGAGAAGAGGAGCATGTCCTCTTGGGTGTGCTGAATGGGCTTCATCCCCCGCTGGGTGCAGGTGAGCACTCGAGGCAGGCTCGCACCTGCCCTCTTTGTTCCTGACTGATGGGTTTACAGTGTGAGGGATCTGTCTGCCTCGTAAAACCCGTGGGCCGAGGGGCAGTAAAGCTTAACTGCTGTCAGAGCTTTGTGTGAGGGTGTGAAAGTGTGTGTGAGGCCCTGAGAGACAGGACAGATCATCAGGGAGCATCTCACAATACAGACAGACTGACAAAAACAATTACGCTCCTGTAGAGGATTCCCAGACTAAACACTGTCATTAAAGACAAACAAATAAAAGCAACATTGATCCTCTATAAAGAGATGTTTAACGTTTAGAGAATGGGGTCAGCTAGTTGCATTTTACTCAAGTTGACCTCTGTTTAAGAGAATAAATGTGTAATGATTATGTCTAATTATATTTAATAATGCCTAATATTAACAAAATTTTAAAGGAAAGTGGTTATAACATAAGGCTTTAGACGCCAGTGGCACAGTTTACCCCACAGTAAGGTAATCTGTGTCAAACCAAGAGATAAGATATGGAACCATTTCATATCATTTCATAAAAAAAAAGACTTCAGAAGGACAGTGCATAAGTACTTTTATTTTATACAGACAAAGGACCTGTATAAAAGTACTAATGATCTATCCTTCAGAAGTCTTTTTTTTTTTAAAACAAAGATATTTGTAGTGGAGTGCACCATTTTTCAACATTTTGTAATAGTGCTAGTTCCTTTTTTTCTTTTTTTGCATGGGATGTATAATTTATTTAATGATATATAATGGTAAAATAAACTTAATGGTAACAATAAACTTAACTGAAAAGTAAAACAAGTTTTTTTTTCTTACCCCATTGCTGACTATTTTTCCTGTTTGTAAGCATTTAATTCAAGTCATTTAATTTTGATATTTTCATAAGACTTTATATTTATTGTTGGTTTGTTTGGTTTTTTGCAATATAAAGTTAGTTTCTTTTACATCAAACTGATTGCACCTCCAATGTAGAACATTTCTGCCATGAGAAAAAAAATGACATTAAAAATTTGTTATTTTCTTATTCCCAGGTACCTATATGACATGTTGTCTTTCTATAAGTAAGGCCACATGATATACACAAATATACAGCTTGATAGATTAAGGCGGTTATATATCTTTCTTTTGACACATCTTATCCCTCTCTCACCTACATGCAAAAACTGTGAAAGTTTATTTTTTTTGAGGTCTCTTCATCCAACACCCAGCTCAGTGTTCAGTACACAGAGAACTGTGCTCAGCGCTGTTCCTGCTACTGTCAGTGTCTGATTTCACACCGCTAATGACTGTGCACTGTTTACAGTGCCTCCTTTATTCTTTTCAGGGTCACATTACTACTGCCTCAGAGAGAGCACACAGCACACACACCACACCATACACACACAGACAGGCCACCGATTTATTTTTCTTTTTTTTTTTTGCTAATATGCCAGGGCTCTTTGATTCAGTGACAGTGTCTTAAAATTAAAGGACGTGAAGAATCTGACTCTCAGCGTTTCTAACGCAAAGGCCTTGACAGACATCGCACCTCTGAGCACCTCTGGACATGAAAATGACAGTACAAAAATATGCTCTCACACTAATGTTTAATTTATACGATTCTCTCAGGATATCATATCTCACTGATAAGAACCAAATTACGTGACTGAAAGGAAGGCTAAGAGTAGCTTCACGATTCAAAATTTGCTTTTTTTTTTTGGCAAGGGCATCTTAGAAACCAATTACCACACAAGAAATAGATCATTATTTCTTCTAAGCAGAGAGGCTTGGGGGGTGGGGGGCAAAGGAGCTTGCTAAAAGGATGGGTAGGGTTTTTTTAGATTGAGAGCAGCACAATAAAGACATAATCATCTCCCCCTCAACTTTTCCTATCCAACTTTCAGATTTTAATTTGCCGTCTGTGAAGTGGTACCTAATTTACTTTCGCCTCGTCCCTTCAATGCGCCATTGTTACGGCGGCAGAGACTCAGAGTTTCCTCTCTTAGCTCACCTCGGCGTGAAATTGGTTTAATGAAGCTGAAAGGTATGAAGCTCTCACAACACTGCGGATTCCAGCGACACTGCTTCATCACCCCTTCACGCCCCCCAAACTCACATTACGCCCACAAGTTATAAAGCAGCGCATAAAAGATCGCTATCTCTCACATTACATCAGTGGATATTGCTGTCCCTTTTAGAGTGCCAGCGCTCAGGTGAACCGCCGGGGCCTTGGGTGCTCCAGATTCATTCAAAGAATCGTATGGCTCTGAATCGAACTCAAGAATCAAAAGTTTGTTGGTAGAGATATCGATCAGTGTGTTTTCCTCCTCGGAGCGTCCCGTCATTTCCATGCATCCAGTGACCCTGTGAAACACGTTCTCACGTTACCCTTCTGACAGGGTGTGACTCTTGTGGGAATGCAACGGAAGTACTCAGAGATTATTTGGAGTGTGTGTGTTTGTGTGTGTGTGTATGCTTGTGTGTCTGTGTGTTATATTAATATGATCTCCTCGTAGCATATCATTTACAGCTTCTTGCCCCCCTTTTGGACAATCGCATGAAAATGCATCCGTAACTGAGTATTCAGGTTTGTTCTGGTTTCAGCACTGTTTCAGGACCTGCAGGGAATTGGCCATGAGAAAAAAAGGATTAACAAATACCAGAGGACTGCTTAGATCAGTGTGTGTGGATGTTTGCTGTCCTTAAGGGGACAGAGCTTTTATAAAACATAAGAAAAGAGGATGTCGTCATTTGTATCTCGAATGGGTTAAAATAATGGGTTAAGATCTTATCTTATCATCCTTAAAACAGTATATATTTATTTTTTAACATGTGAAATAATACAACATACAGTAAAATATAGTATAATATTGAAACAGCAATATTGTATTACAATTAACTATTTTGAAATATTTTTTACATTTAATTTATTCCTGTGATGTTCAATCTCAATTTATTTATTATAAATAAATCTATTATCATTTAGTACATTTGCAATAAATTGCAAAGTAAACCATTTTTAACTATTTTAATCAATATTTAATTAATTAAAATATATTTTTAATTAACTGATCTTGTTTAAATGATGTTCACAATAATGCTAATAAGGTTTGTGTGTGTGTGTGTGTGTGGTTTGTTCATAATGACATGCCCACTCAATTACAATTACAAATCCAAAAACATCTAAAACAACACAGACTTTATCATAAGAGATAAATCATTTGAACACAGGCTGCTTTTCACCAGGAAAGTGAAACTGTTTTCACTAGGAGAGTTTACTGCATTTACTTGGACTTTACAACCACTTTGCTGACATTCCTATCCTCTTCCAGAGAAAAGCACAGAATAAAAAATTCTCTAAATTGTCCCCATTATCATCTTATCATCTGTAAGACATCGTGCAAAACAGCTTTTAAGAAAAGGAAATTGTTCAAAACACTGTTCCCTGCGTCTGCCTTCATTTGATGCAGGCAGAAATGAGAGCGATCATTCAAACACACATGCACACACTAAATTGTGCAGCTAAACTGAGCATTTAGCCTCTAACTGAGCTAAACGCTGTTCTGTGGGGAAGGCCAGTCTAGTGAGATTAGCAGTGTTTCCCGGCAGGAGTGCTATCTCATACAGGTAATTACTCAATTATCAGCAAACACGCAGATGTCTGACAATTCAGACTGAGAAAAAGGCAGAATACAGTTGAAAAGACATCACACCTTACAGACACACACTTACACGAGCACTTCATGTGGACTGATTGAAGGGAAGAATGAGTCTTCTGTTACAGTAAATGCACTTCCCTAATATTACAGGAATGTCCAGGTAACTGCTTAAATACAAATGTGTCATGTAAATATCAAACCCATTAAAAACGTGAAACATATCAATTATAAGAACTTTTTTTTTTATGATTTTACAGAGGAAGGTACCAAGTGTAAAAGCTCATGTGGAAACACACTTTAGCTCCTGCAGTGGATGAATCTCTCCAGTTATGCGCTTCCACACACCGCCACTGGTTGGCGCTAAAGAGCAGAACTGATACAGAGCATCTTGCCTGGTGATTTATAGTTGTAAACAAACACACACACACACACAAACACACAAGAAATGTATATATATATATATATATACATATATATATTTCTAAAAGTGTTAGGTATAGTTTAGTTCAGCTAAATGCTTGTTATCTCTCCTATATTAAAGTGTATTAGGTAACATTCAAATGTATCTTTAAAAAATCGATCTTATTAGTTAGCTAATTGTAATTTACTACATACGTTATTAAAAATCAAATGCAGTATCTAATAATATTATTTAATGGACATGACATGAACTAATAATTAGTAACTGTTGTAGTTTTATTAACAAATGTTAAAAGATAAGATTAATAAATACTGTAACAAATGCTTAATGCATCAACTAACCTTAACTAGTTACCCTATATTTTAGTATCACAGCAAATAAATACACATAGATATGTCCCTACGCACAGAGTATTACAGGCAGGCTTAAAATGAACATTTTAAACATATGTCCTTTTATGAAAGCCTTTGGGTTGGCAGATTAATTTCATGTTCACAAATTAAGTACCTGTAAGATTTGAGTAAATTTCTCTGTGAATTGGGAGCAGTGGGCAGGACGCAGCTCGTTCACCAGGCAGACAGATGATCCCAGTAAGAGGGGGGCTTAGTGTCCCTGACAAAAGCAAACAGGAACAGAAACCCTTTACACACCAGACAAACAGAATAATATCAAATGAACACTGAATATACAAGTCTGGCTCACCTGTTTCGCTGAGCTCAGTGCATTTACAAATATGGACCTGTGAAACGCTTTTGGATCATTCACTGCTGAGGAATTGCTTAGTTTCAAAAGTGCTAAACATAAAAAAGTACTCTGATGAATGTGATTATCGTTCGGTACTATGACCACCTAATATCATGACTGCACCACAGTAGTTTTTTGTGAGGGTTACCGCCATGAGAGCATCCCAGAGAAGTGTTTAAACAGGTTATCATACAGCGACCGTTTATAAGCCGAGGAGAACATCCCAAACTGTGATCTAGTTAACGCACCCCTCTGCCGACCCACTCAAATGAGCTCGTTTAAACAATTTTCCCCCCCGACACAAGCACCTGTCAGTGGACACACACCTGGCTCACAGCAGTCTCCCACAGAGAGGCCCTGTGGTGCTCCACGTTCAGACCGCATGGGCTCAAACTAACACACACCCGGACACACACTCACACAGGCAGCGCAAATCCCCCTGAGACAGCCTGCCGTGAGCTAATGAGGAATTAGAGAGGACTAGGACAGCTTTACTGGGGTTTACCTCATGAGAATGACTCACAGGAAGACCCAGAGGCCACAAAATGCATACACACTCAAACGCAACACACACATGCATGCTCACACGCACAGATGCATGCTCAGGCAAAAATACAGATGCACACACTTTTACCCACCCATGGAATCAAATCTTATTGCTTATAGACACAACTTTGTTCGCACCGCAGCTATGCACACCAAAATAAACATACAGAAGTGCATGCACGTACGTGCAGTTTTATCCAGAAATTAGTTTTGAAGCAAATGCAAACAAATTTTAATGACTCACGTTGGGTGTACACCTTATAGTGTGCCATTTTTCTAAAATATGTGTGTTGAAGAATCACAACAACTTCAAATAGAAATAATTACTATTAAAAATGAAGATACATGTGTTGAGGCTGAAGGTGAACCACAGGAGGTTTCAACATGTATGGGCAAGTATACTAACGTTGCTGTTTTTACTGTTCTGTAAAAAAAATAAATAATAATAATAATAATAATACACTTTTTATTATTACTACATATCTCTGTGGTTAATTAATTCTAATTAAATACAAATAATATTTAAATAATAATTTTCTTTTTAAACATGACTGCATTTATTTGATCAAAATTACACCATAATACAAAAAAAACCATAATATTGTGAAATATTATTACAATTTAAAATAACTACTTTCTATTATAATCTGTTTTAAAATGTAATTTATTCCTGTGATGGTAAAGCTGAATTTTCAGCATCATTACTTCAGCCTTCAGTGCAATTTCTTCAGGATTTGTTTTTTAATACAAAGTTTAAGAAAGCATTTATTTGAAATTAAAATAAATATTTTAAAATAAATGTAAATAGAAAATATTTTAAATTGTAATTTTTAAATAAATAAATAGTAAAAACATTACTCTATATTTGATCAAATAAATTCAGTCTTGATGAACATAAGAGATGTAATTTAAAAACATGACAAAATCTTATATGCTTTAAAAAAATGGTAATGCACTTTTGACTGGTAACAATTGCTAACCTGCAATTATCACTTTCAAGTGTAATTTCTACTTGATTTAACCTAAAAAATGATTTTTGTTGGTATAATCGTGGTATTTATCATTAAGGCATCCTAGGTATACCTTTCTTCTTTCAGATGAACACAGCTCTTCCAAGTTTGGTAATGCAGGTGGATAGTGGCCATTATTTTGAAGCCCCATAAACCATATATATCTGTTGTGAAACTAAGCTATATGCCTTTGGGGGGCGGATATATATACGATTCATGGAGCTTCAAAATAATGTCCATTATCTACCAGCATTACCAAGCTTGGAAGAGCCAGGATAAAGTTTTTTAAAACTCTTTGTTCATCTGAAAGAAAAAAGTTATATACACCTAGGATGGTTTAGGGGTGAGCGAATTGAGGGTTAAATTTAAATTTTTGGGTGAACTACTCCTTTAATGTAGATGTTACCTTTTTAAGGCTGCAATTTTTTCAGTGTATTAGTACATATATTAATAATACATATATTACATACAGTACTGTGCAAAAGTCTTAGGCCACTAGTATTTTCACCAACTATACATTTCTTTACATTTCCAAACATTTTTGTCATGAAATGTAATAATGCAGTGAGATTATTGTCTGCACAAGGAGTCTGACAACAGCCAGTGCTCCACACAGAGATCTGATCTGA
>JAUMHE010000063.1:13607730-13618552 GCA_032359235.1 Enteromius mattozi | reverse complement strand
AGAAGAACTGTGACAACGTCTCCAAGATGAAGAAAAAACCTACCTGGAAAACTACAGTACTGTTCAAAGTTTTAGACACTCGTGTAAAAATGCTGTAAAATGAGGATGCTTTCAAAAATAATGCCAAATATAGATTTAGTTTATCAATTAACTTCTATTAACTAAATCAAATAAATATTATATATTATATATATCCACGTTCAGACCACATGGGCTCAAACTAACACACACCCGGACACACACTCACACAGGCAGCGCAAAAAAAAAAAAAAATATTATATATATATATATAAGATAGAAATAACCCACTTAAAACCATTTTTTGTTGGTGAAAATACTAGTGGCCTAAGACTTTTGCACAGTACTGTCTGTATATATATATTACATACCTAAGTGCATATATTATGAGGGTATACATAATATGGTAAACAAAATGGAAAGACACTCTCAATGAAGCAAGAGGAATAACACTCAATACTGTTAGCGTAGCCTTTCCCATACACAGTCTCTGTGTCGTCCTCAGTGTGAGAACTCCCTAAACAGGTATGTAACAGGCAATTACAACACAGGCTCTCCTCACGCACTGCTCATTACGTGCTGTGACGTGTGAGAGAGGAGGCAGAGATGTGTTGATAAAGTGATTTCTAAATCAGGATTCTGATAGGAACATGTAAGCTGTCATTCATCTTTCATGGCCTGGGTGGGGGAAGGGGGCTGAGTAGAGTGTTTTATGTAACAGATATGGGTGTGTTCACATAAAAGAGAGAGCGCGATAGTTAAAGTTTAAAAATAGTTACCTAACACTACGTATTACTTTTGGGTATCTGCATTCTTGTCTGATGTCCTTAATGCACAAACTGGTCTGTGTGAGATCATGTGTGACAGCCTGGGAATCATGGGAGGTAGTTGACATATGATGTGACTGACAGGCTGGTAATCATGCGTGCTTTCTGTAGCCCGTGTAGGTGGGTGAGAATTTGTGTTTGTGGCATGGGTGCATGATTGAGTGATTTTTAAAGATCAGGCTGAAATAAGCCTGTATGTGTAAGTCTGCGTAAGTGTGTGTTTTTGTTTTTTTTGTGTGCGTGTGTGTGAGTATTAAGCCATGTCTGCAGGCTGAGGTGGAGGACAATTGGCAGCAGGACTGGCACGTCTGTCAGGCCTCCACCTGCAGAAAGATCAGTAAATGACCCACACCCAAGCAGAGAGTTAGCCTTTGAGCGTTCAAACACAAAATTGCAGATTCACAGGCTACATTTTTTTGGAAACAATCATGTTTGTACTATGTTTACTCTGTTGAATGAAGTAATGTATACCATGAATGAGCTGTGGGAAAAAAACAACCATGCTGACTAAACCCAGATTAACTCTTTCTATATCGTTAAGTTTGTATCTTAATGGTGACTCAGATCTTATTCCTATTTTTAGCTGATTATAGAAAGATGCAAACATACAGACAGTCAAGAGATAAATAGATAGATAGATAGATAGATAGATAGACAGATAGATAGATAGATAGATAGAAAGACAGAGAGATAGACAAGAGATAGATAGATAGATAGATAGATAGACAGACAAGAGATAGATTTGATTGCTTTGGTATCCTTTGCTCTCTTTATGGAAAAAAAGAATGGAAAAAAGGTATTAATCTAAAAAAGCAATAATCCCCTCGTGAATGGATGGTGATCCTAAACTTCCTACAGTTCCCAACTATCCGTACAATACTTCAAAGCAGCATGATGTCAATCTGGCCTTTCATTAATGGCGTGTACAGATCAGCCGTACACAGGCCTTTCATGTGAACCAGATGCAGAAGCTCTGTGTTTGTGATGTGTCTGCCCTGCTTCATGTACTCTAGGTGAAGACTAACAAAGAGAGAAAACCATCAGCATTCAGCGACTATTATTTTCCCATAATGGATCTGGCACATTCCTCCTCCTACTCCTTCCTCAAACAGACAGCCGAGAGAAAGTGTGGATTAAAAAAGAAAACACAAGATGTTGTTGTGGTGGCCCAGGTTTGCTCAGCTGTGTGGCATTTTAGCCCCACCCAGAAGCCCAAACCCAGCACGACCTCTTCTCTCTCGCTAGTGCATTTGCAGTTGATATTGTCCATGAACGAGACCAGAAAGTCAGGTTTGTTCAGTGTGGAACGAACGTAACAGTTAAGGTCGGCAGTACGCTGGGGAACTGAGGATTACGAAAGAGAGAGAGTGTGAGGTTCACTGACTCTAAGGAGGAAGAATAGCGAGGGAAGTGGACAGAGGGACGGGACCAACAAAGAAACACGTAACACAGAGGACGGTGAGAGAGAAGCCAAGGGAAAGAGAAGTGGCTGGGAAATGAAGGGGTGAATGGAGAAGGAGAATAGAGGGGTCAGAGACGGGAGAGGAGAAACGGAGGGGGCGAGAGGAAGCGAGGGAGACAGGGTGTGGCCTACAGTGGCAAGAGGCTGCAGGTTGTGCTCTCAGGGCCAAAAGTTCATGCAGGAGGTAGAGCAGGTGAGCAGGTAAGCCAAGCCTGCATGTGCCTGAGTCTCACGTGGATCTCCTTTTGTCTCCACAGCTTCACAGTGGCCTCAGGTTTCTGCCCCCCTTAAACACACACTCCCTCACACAGCCAGCCTAATGCCCCCGGCCTCCCACCCCAAACATACAAACACACACACACACACACAGAGAGACCTTTCTACTCACTCTTAGTAACATACGAAAGATGAAAGACGGAAGAGCTACAAAGATTCATAATGTATACATAATCCTTATAATAATGTGTAGACCCTCTTTCTTTCAAGCTGTTCTTCGCCGTTTACTTCTTTTGTGGAAACACCCTGTCCTGTGGCGTATATACTTTCAAGAAATATGCAGATAATTACAAGACTCGGTTTTAAGTGTTGAGTGAATATGAAACTAAGTTACAGGAGGCTGTTTTGAAATGTACATGTATGTATATGCTACTATATATACGCTTCACATGTCTGAGACCAGTAGTGAAAATATGCACTTACACTTGGGTAAAAAATTCAATGTAAATCTGATGATCATGTTCCCCAGTGTGATTTGAGAATGATGCAAAGAGCTTCAGTGTCCTACATGTCCTAAAGTGACAGAGAAATAGTGCAATATATATATATATATATACAGTACTGTACAAAAGTCCTAGGCCACTAGTATTTTCAGCAACAAAAAATGCTTTTAAGTGGGTCATTTCTATCTTTTGCGGCAGCGTGTCAGTTTAAAATATCAGTTTACATTTCCAAACATTATTTTTGTCATGAATTGTAATAATGCAGTGAGATTATTATCTGCACAAGGAGTCTGAGAACAGCCAGTGCTCCACACAGAGATCTGATCTGATCATCACCCAGTCTGTCTGGAATGACATGAAGTAACAGAACAAATTTTACAGCATTTTTACATGAGTGTCTAAAACTTTGAACAGTACTGTAGCTTTCCAGGTAGGTTTTTTTCTTCATCCTGGAGACGTTGTCACAGTTCTTCTGGATTGAGTCTGTCTCAGTTTGTTCTGTTACTGGAGTAATTGTGCTCATGAGTGGCATTGAAAATATCCTTTCTTGTGTTTAGGTCTAAAGTGTTAAACATCAATACAAAAAGGCTTGACCACTACAGGAAGTCGAGCTATTAAAAGCTAATTTGAAAAGTAATGTCAAAGTAGTGCTGCCTTCTAGAGTCAACGCCAAATAATCTCACTAATAACATTCAGACTATTTTTTGATCATTTCATCCTCCAGTTGCTGCGTTGATGAATCTGGCCGTAACCTTGAGAAATTTGGCTACAATTTCCCGTTCGAGAAATCATAGTTTGCCATTTTAAGGACTCATTCAAAATCATTAGAATAAAAGCTCGCCTGTGCTTTTCCTGTTACTCTTATCAGGCACAGAGAGAGAGAGCGAGCGACCTCAGAGCACATCCTCACATCCCGGCCTCACACACGCTGCCTCCTCCCTGCAAGCGAATGCTAACAACAGCTCAATCTATGTGCCATAAAGAAAACAATGCAGGGTAATCGTTCCTCAGACAGGAGTCCAGTTAGGCCAATCAGCAGGGGAATCATCTGGAGAGCAGGGGGCTTCAGACACACTGATTGCGAGGTGATTTACCTGGAGGGATAATGACTCCACGGGTCAGGCCTGCCGGGAGAACGCTAGGCTGACGAGAGAAATTCAGGCTCACCTCTGGCCCGGTGCACATACACACCTTTGGGTGGTGGCATCTTTCTGTCGTATATCATCTTCTTGGGCTCCTGAATTGTTGCACAGAGAGTCTTACTGCAGCAAACCTTCCCTTTCATTTCACATCACAAAAGTCACCTGGCGAGCCACTTCCTACTGGGGGACAAACAGAGGGCAAAGAGACCGGTAGCTACCCAAACAGATGGGACGGGTGATTCATTTTTAGTTTTTTTCAAATGTAAAGTGTATGCGCTGTGCGGTGTATGTGTAAGGGGAGGCGGGCGATGCGAGTGTGTGTTTGGAGGGGTAGTAGCATCAAGTGGACTCTGTATGGAGCCTCTCTTTGATGTGCTGAGGTTACCTTGCATCTGAGAGGGCAGAGGAAGGGCAGAACGAGGAAAAGGGTTCATCAAAGACCTGCCCCTGGCTTTTTGAACTTCCAGCCCACAGGGAAGAATCAGAGCTCTCCACGACTGCAGGCCATTCAGATGTTAACTTGAACATCATCTTTGAGAAAGACACCCAGAGATGACCAATGGACGACCCAACTTGTATAGTGTCTTAGGTAACCCAGACTCTACAAGACAAGAAATATCAAGTCAAATCAGCTTTACACCATGCATAGATGTACATGGCAAAGTAAAATTGCATTTGTTGCATGGAAAACCACATTTGCCACACTTATGAGATATAACCATGAACATAGTCATAATTATGAGATATAAAATCACAATTATGAGAAATTAAGTTGCTGTGAAATGTAGCTGGAAACTTTTTTGAAAGAAGTCTTTTTGCTCATTAAAAATAGTGATGTTGTGAAATATTATTACAGTTTAAATTGTAATACATTTTAAAATGTTATTTATTTCTGTGATTGCAAAGCTGAAGTTTTAGTAGCCATCACTCCAGTCTTCAATGTCACATGATCCTTCAGAAATCATTCTTATATGCTGGTTTGCTGTTCAATAAACATTTCTTATTATTATCAGTGTTCAAAACAGTTGTGCAGCTTTTTTGTGCAAAAAAAACAGGAAGTTTGAATGAATTTATTAGCATTTGTTTTTTGGGTTTTTTTGTGTGATTTTTTCACTGTCAATTTTGATCAATTCAATGTGCCCTTGCTGAGTAAAAGTATTAATTATTTTTTCTTAAAAAAAGAAAGAAAAAAGAAACTCTTACTGCCTCCAACTTTTGAATAGTAGTATGTATTTGCAATTGCAAGAAATAAAATCACAACAAGAAACTATTGAAAAAATCACACTTTATGATATAAAATAGTAATAGTGATATACAGACATCATATTGATGCATTTTAAATTTCTTGCATTAATACAATTACTGTTCAAAAATAAAAACTGTGCAAAATTAATCTCTAACTTCCTTAAGTATACAGCTTATTTCTCCAGAGGGTTTGGGACGGGAAAGAGGAGTGTGTGTTGTTCGGAGGTGGGGACAGGGGTTATGGATGGGGTTTGGGGGGCTGAGTGGGTCTATTTAGCCCTCAGCGGCAGAACACCCCTCTCCCCCCCACCATCCCTTCCCTCCCCCGGGCTTTGTATGCCCTGAGCCCCACTCCTCCCTCTTTTGTCACCCGGCCATTCCGCTTTGCTTAGCATACACAATGGGAGCTCAGTGCTCGGGCTCCTGACGCTGCATTCTGCCTGCGCGCTGGGGAGCGAACACGGCCAAGTTGGGGGGACTAGGGGAGGGTAGGGAGGGGATTCTGGGGGCCAGGAACACTGTTTGACTAAATGCCACCCTGCCCCCCCCCCCCAACTACCACCCTCACCAACCTCCTGATACTTACCAAACACATACACACACATACACAGATGGAGCACACAAAACAAGTGCCATCCGACCACACCATGGCACTCGGCAGAAAAACAACCCTAAACAAACAAGTGTTCCCATCATGCCGGCTGTAACACTCTGTGCTGCGATGGCTCAACTGGAGCGTGACTGAGCCTGGCTACATATGTGTTCTCTTTATCTCTCCAGTGGGCTGCCGGGCACCGGGCCCATGCGGAATTTTAAAACCTGGCCCTCGGAGACTTCGGTCAGAAAATTAATCCACAATGCGGGGGCGCGAGTGTGTTCATTTGAAACAATTAAACTATTTCACGCCCCCTTGACAAATCAATCCGAGGAGACATGTGTTTGTGTTATGTAAAATTAAAGGCGAGTTACGGTTTCCAAACGTCCAAATGAAGCATCTTTCGACTTGAACATTGGTATTACCAACAACAACAAACACATCTCACTCAAATGGGGGTCTAGTCCATATTAAATAGTACATACTAGTATATATGGTTCTCAAACGGGGGCTGGGCTTTAGCAAACTTTTAAGGGGGCCTTAAGATGGTTTAAAGGTATTTTAAATGAATACATTTAAATGTAACACTCAAATAAAATGCTAAAAAGAGCAATAAAATATATGTTAAAATAATATACTGTATATATATAACTTAAAAACACAATTACTAAAACTTTAAAATTACAATGAAAACAGAATGTCTAAAAAAATAAATAAAAAAAATAAACTGATTAAAAATATTGCTAAAAACTCTAATATTATCTCAATTATACTAAAACAACACTAATGCTAAGTAAAAGCATATTTATTTTTTCTTCTTAATACACTGGGAAACAAATCGGTCAGAAATTGATAGTAAATGTTACAAATAATTACAAATAAACAACAACTAACATGTTTAAATTAAACGTTTTAAAGTGGAAAGACTAAAATAGTAATTTGTAAAACATGCTACAGTTTTATTTATAACTTCAAAGAATTATTTTAACTAACTATTGTTTTTGGACATTTTAATTGCACATTTTTATGTACTGGGACTTTTTTTTTAATAGAAAAAGTTTGAAAACAAGCTGCTTTGTCATAATTATAGCAGAAATATCAAAATATATTGTGCTGGACATTTGAGCCAAAATAATTAGCTAATAACAATATTTTTTCTAATAAAATAAAAGTCAATAAGGTCGTAAATACATTAATAAAATAAAAAAAAATAATATTTTGCTAAATATATTTTCAGGAGAAAGTAGTAAATACAGATTTTAAATTGTAAATTGTGAATTTTAAGTTTAGTTTAGTTTAGTTTTGTTTTTGGATGAACTTTCCCTGTTTTAACACATTTTTTTAAATGATGCCAGAGTCTTTGGCACATGATGGAGTGACTACAGGTGCATCCCTGCCCGTCCCGTCCCAAACATCTGCGTCTGGTGCCTAGACCCCAACAGCCTACTGAACGCACAAACACATTGTCACATGTGCGCACACGAGCATACACACCACCCCAGAGATGGATCTGTCTCAGTGGGCACAGCACTCACCAACTAAGACGGCATGGAGAGAAAGGGGTGGTCTGTTGTCTCCATGAGCAAGTATGTGTGTATGAGGGAGGAACAGAAGGTAAGTGTGTGTGTGTGTGTGTGTTTGTGTGTGTTTGAGTGGGGAGGTGGGGGGGGGGTGTTGGAGGGTGGGTTCAGTTTGAGTTTCAAAGCCCTGCTTGTTCGCCTATATTTCACACCACAGTGACATCTTAAAGACCAGACAGGCCTGGTTGCTCTGCCCTCTTTTTTTTCACATTCGGAGGGAAAAGACAGAAGCTGGGGAGACTGTAGGAGGGGGGATTGAAATATATGTAAATAGCCCCCAAAGGGGATCCGAATTTTATGGGTTCAGAAATTTAGTTCAACCAACCTGAATAATCAAATGTGGGAACAAAAATGTACCCCCACCCAACTTACTAGCACTAACATCTCATACTCCCCCCAAACCCCACACATACACTCTCTCACAGCCTCATTTCTCCAGCTATCAACAGCTCGCGGTCATATAGTGTAATGGTACCTGAGAACAGGCTCCACATGAGCGAGACGAGAGGAAGATGAGGAAGGATTTTGAGGAAGGTGGAAGCTGACTTCATACCTGATCAGGCAGCACAGCCGGCTCCTGATTACTACACCATTTTCCCAGCGGGCCTTCTGCCTCATCCAGCACCTCTGAATATGGAGCAGACGGGCAGCCAATCACAGAGCGGCTCTCTCTCACCTAATGACAGAATTAAGGCTTGTTTGGATCGATTTTCTCAGACTTTACGGGCTTTCTAGAGAAAACCACACAATGAGAAAACTCTGTATTATTGCGTGGGAGGTCTAGCATATAACAGAGCTAAAAAAGTTCTGTTTGACAGATCATAGGATTACACTGAGCTAGTGGTATGGGAACATTTGGAAGAGAAGTGTTTGCAGTCTGACCTTAATTTTTTTTTTTTTCAGGACACAGTATTAATATAACAGTATTACTAAATATAGGTAGAGATTAAATACCCATAGCTATAACTGTACCTTCCAGTCTATTAAAATGTATTTATAAGGTGCAAAAATACTCTTCCAGTTCGAAGTTTTGTGGTCAATACAATTGTTTAATTCAAAAAGGAAATCAAGGAATCAAAAGTGACAGTAAAGACAGAATGTTTCAAATAAATGCACTGCTTTTGAATTTTCAGATCTTTAGAATCTTGACAGAAATGCATCACTTTCCACAAAAGTATTAAGCAGCTCAACAGGTTAACACGTTTCTGAATGATTTCTGATAAATCTGAACTGAGTAGAATTTCACAATATTACCGTTTATGCTTCTATAATGCTACTGTAACCTTATATTAGACTTCTTTGAAAAACATTTTTAAAGTTTTACTCAGCCCATGAACATACATAACATACATAACCATACAATACCAATAATTTCATATATTTAAATATAATTTTATATATTTAATATGAACTACCAACAATGAAAAATACTACTAAAGCATTTATTAATCTTAATCAATGTTCATTTCAACATTTACCCCTGGTTTCACAGAGAAGGAATGTCAGTGCCTTTGTTTTGTCTTAAGATACACACCAGTAATGTTGTTTTCTAAGGCATGTTTATAAAAAATACTTAAATGTCGTAATTGGCTTAATCCTGGTTTAGGCTAACCCTGTCTATCTAACCAGGCCTTAGTGATATATTAGGACCATATAAATGTTACTATCTTTCCTTTTTATATCTTGCGTATGTATGGTTTGCAATTTAGATTTTGAAAATTCTCCTGTTTATATATGCGCTTTATCAATAAAGACTTGACTACTACAAAATAATACTTACAAACCAAAAGCTCTAGTCATCGTTTCAGGTAGAGAGAAGTATAGTTATGATCTTAATAATAAAATACAGTTCTTTGATTAAGAAAAGAACATTTGTATGGCTGTTTCCAGCTTAGAGTCACAGAAAATCAGGCTCTCCTCCCCTGAGTGTTCAGTGATTCTCCTGCCTTACAATGCAATGCTTTCTATTAAAAGGCTCTACACAAAGGGTTATGACACTTGGGAAGTCTTTGAGGGTCTAGAGCACAAATCCCTTGAGCTCTGTCAAACTGCATTAAATCCTTAATATGCTGCTCGTGGACTGCTAAAGGATTATTAAGAAAGTCTTTCTAGTAATTATTAAGAGCAATATTACATGAGCAGCAGCAAACCCGTACCTGTTGTGCAGTGCTTCTCAACTGGGGGGTCGGGACTTAAAAATGGCTCACAGCCCTGTTCTTAAAAAAAAGCAAAATTATAATCATAGACAGCAAAACAAACAGACTTATCAACTTTTAAAATGGTTAGAAAACACTTGCCATATCTATTGTTGTTGATCTCAAGGTTCCATCCAATCAAAGTGAATTTCTGCATTTTGGCAGAAGCTGACAAATGAGGCATGTCTTCATCCTCAAAAACCATGGACAAAACAATGCAGGGTAATAGACAGCATGACATAAAAAGTTAATTATGCACATCATCTTTTGTTGAGATGAAAGAACAAGAATTATACTTTATTATAAGCCGTATTCCTGGCCATGCAACTGCCTGTTGCTATAAACCAGAGAAAGTGAGACAGAAAGAGATAGACAGGCAGACACCGACACAGCTGTTCTCATTGAAGGTTGTGCTAAAACTCACACACACACATACAACTTTAAGCAAAGTCTCTCTCTCTTTAATTCCCTTCCTCTCACACACGTCATCATGCATTGAAAACTTCACTGCATCAGGGTAAAAGAAGGGGCTGGCTATTGGGCCTCACGCAAATCCCTGAGCCACCTTAAATCCCCATCTTTGACCCACCTGTCAGTCACTGAGGTGGCTGCTACTGAGCTTCTGCGGGCCGCGCAGCTTTCACACACAGGCCTCTTTACATCTCAACGGATTTAAGCTAAATACTAACGACTCCCAATCAAGAAATGTCTAAACACCCATCACCATCAGCCCTTCGCATATTAGACTGTAAGACTTTTGAAACCACTACTAAACCAGTACACTTGCTAAACATGTAGTAGCCTACTGGATTCCATTATCTCATACTTCAGGGACATTTCATTTATTATTTAATTAAATAATTGTATCATACATTTTTTATTTTGAAGAGAAAAATATAAATAGTTAAAAATAATAAAACTAGTGCATAATTCAAGACATTTTAATTTTATTATAATTTTTTTATTATATGCATATTTTAATTATTCTTATTAATTTGTGGAAAGACATTTAAATAGGTTTAATTAATTTAAATATATA
>JAUMHE010000063.1:13557054-13607630 GCA_032359235.1 Enteromius mattozi | reverse complement strand
TAATTAAATTATACCAACTAAAAACCTTCTGATTTCTTGATGTTCTATTTCCAAATAATTAAATTTTTAATTTTTTTTTTTTTGAAGAACACCCTTTAAATAGTCCAAAGGAAAAATAATAACACAAGCACACACCTCAGGAAGATTTAATTATTTAGTTATTAATAATAACTTTGAAAGAAGAAAAAACATACTCTTTATATTAATATAAATTATGATTAAAATTACTAATTACTAAAATTATCATTATAATTAAAATAAAATTATACAACCTTCTGATTCATTCATTTTTTTTTTTATATTTTAATTTGGAAGGAAAAACATAAAAGAGCTTTTAAAAATATAAAAGCATAATAGTAATAATACTAGCATGTATTTCAGGAAAAGTTTTATAATTTTTACATTTTACTTTATTTTGCAGGAAAAACATACAGTAAATAAATAATAAAAATAATAATAATACCAATAAAAAACATTAAACAATACCAACCAAATACTTTCTGGTTTCTTGACTATCAACATTTTTGTTCTGATTCATTTACTTTGCAGGTATTTGTGCATAATAAAAATTCATTCTGTTATATTTCAATACCATGTTAAAGTTAAAACTGCTGTATCATTAGTTTCTGTATGCCAGAGGGCAAACCACCTCATGTCAGACGTATTCTAAGTAAAGACAACTAAACATTACATTTGTTTCTGCGTTCACATGCAAAGACAGTCTCCAGAATAATTAGTACATGACAACAAGCCTACACATACATACCAGCTCTATGTAATTTGGAGCGAACACACCTGTCAAGACATGAATAACAAGATGCTCAGGTAAGATTGCCCCATAACACACCACACCACAGAAGGTCCTTAAACCTTTGATTTTAATATCTGTCACTCTGACACATCTCCAGCCATTTTAACGGTGCGAACAGGTGCCTAAATCAGGTAAAGAGAGAAAAGCGCCAAACTTATACGACTTAAGCAAAATGTTTTTTTGTGACTCATTTGGTCACTAAATCACCCCTTTCCCTTTTTTTCCTCCCATCGCCCTGGCTATTAAATCACCATCTTGACCCGCTGACCCAAGGCCCGGGCTGTAAAAAAGCCCCCCGCAGGTCACAGGCCTGATTGGAGCATTTGAATATGAAATGCGCTCGGCTGGGCATGGAAACAGCTCGGCGCTGCGAGAGCCACGCTGACCCCCAGGAGAGAGGCCCACCGATCAACGGTTCTGGGGACAGGGAGTTCTCACTCCCTCTCCCGTTCGCTCTCGCTCTTTTTCAAACTCTCTAAGTATGGATTTACATGGCCCGAGAGGAGGGAGAAAAGGAGAGAGGGATGAAGGGAGGGAGAAAGAGAAGGAGAGCATTTGAATAAGAGAAGAGGCAATTCCTGTTAGCATGACAAAAGGGGCTGCCATCATTCCTGATTGGTGTCACAGTGCGCCTCTATAGCCGGCCAGGCCCCCTGCGTGGCTTGATGTGTGGAGCTCAGGCATGTTTATGCATCCGAGGTGTGATATTTGCCGGGGGTTTGGAGAGAGGGATGCGAATGAACTTTTTCGGGTTCGACTCGTGGGACAAAGTGCGCATTTCAGAGCTTTACGTCTCATTTGACCTATATAGCACATTTTCAAGACACTGCTGAAAAGGATATCACCTTAACCCACAGTTAAAAGCCAAGATTGGTTTCCCACGAAACAGGGCGTTATAATGAGCTTTAAAACCACGGTAATACTATTTTGACAAGCGAGGCCTGTAGGCGCAGTCAACATCGGCGTGCACAGCACTCAATGAGATGAAAAGCAGCCAAAATGCGAGGAGGAAAAAAGCTGGGCTTTGTTTATTTTATGTTATTTGCGGCTAGCGCTCATTAGCTGGTGTTGCTTCTCACGAGTCACACCGGCTACTGATCTTTCTACGAGCTCACTCACATGCTAATAGATGCTGGAGTGCTGCTGTGACTGACAGGCTGGAGTGGACAAAATAATAAGGCTGTTGATGCATGCGAGTGTCTTTAAAGCATTTCAAAATATCATGTTATGCAATTGTGATTGAGACTCTAAAGGCTAAACATAGGGGAGAATCAAAGAGGATAGCACTTAAAAGTAGGACACAATGCTGGGTGACTGACTATGACATGAAATATCAAAACAAATACCACTAAGCGGTTGTCTTTTGTTAAATTCTATTGTTTTACAGTCTAAATGCAGGAAAAGTTCATTCAAAATAAAGGTTCTGTCATTATTCATCCTTGTTTCGTTCCAAATGGCTTTCATTCTTCTGGGAAACGCAAAAGACGGTATTTTGAAAAATGTCTCTGTCACAAGTCAATGGGGTCCTATGTTGTTTTTGAATGCTATTGTAGATCCTGTTTAAAAAGTTTAAAAATGAGGGTTAGTAAATGACCCGTTTAACCTTATATGTTATGAAATTGAAAAAACAACAAAACATTAATGCTCATTTTCATTATTTTATTGATCGAAACGTGCACACCCACTGAAACTGAAATAAAAGAAACTGGAGTGGGACACTTATTGAAAAAGAAGCATAAAAGACAGCAAGTGTTACATTTGTACACCCCTCCAGACATGCCCTAATATGAGCTTTTGGTGCACAAAATGCACATCTTTCAAAGAGCTGGCTGACTCACAATGGCAACTAATCAATGAACAAGTGAGGCACTTCTGTGCAGGGTCTTATTTCCATGCGCGTGGAGAACTATAAGATGTTCACCTGAGTGAAGACATTCACCAATAACACAGAGGAGGGATTGGTGAGTTGGACTAATATATGTACTTTCCAAGCATCCTCAAAACCCCTGACATCACAGACATGACAAGGAGTCATCACACAGGCATAAGACTATTGTTCATCTGTCAATCTCTGTTTCTTCTCGATGACCCAACCTACACTAATCAATATCTGTGGCCTAGATGAGAGGCCTAATCTCCCCAGTTTCACATCCCTGCCCCCAACCCCTTAACCTCTGTACTGCACAGATTGACTCTACTTTCCCAACTGCTTTCACTGTCATTGCACATGTAGGTTGTGTATCCCTTATCAACATTTTCTCTTTCTAGTATTCACCAAAATATGTGGGCTCTCTAAAAAAAAGTTTCCACAAAGAAAAATCCCTGATGGGATGTTAGTGTTTCTTTAAATGGACAGCAAATTAGTTTTTGAAGTTTTCTGCTTCTCAGGTTTTGTTTTTATCCTGAGGGAAAGACCCTAATAATCCCACGTCTCCTTTCAAAAGTTTCAGAAGAAATCTTAATGTGTCATACTGCAGTCAGCTAACCCTGCAACTAGATTTCAATATTTACTCAAACATTTCTTAGCAAATTCTGTAGCGATCAAAATGGTCTAAACTATGCTATTCATGTTAATTTTACTGTATAACAACTTTCTAGTCTGTTTTTATTTCCCTTAAGGAATTTGAGGAGAAATGCCACTTTATGGTAACTTGTAAGTGCTTTATGTTGGTGAAATGGTGGCTAATTTATTTTAATTCATACAGTCTGCTTACAGTTTAATATACACAGTTCAATATGAATCGCATCATACAAATTCATATGAAATCACCACCTTGTAAAATAGCTTTCTCATGAGATCAGGTTGAATAAAAAACTCCTAAGCTCTGAACCTCTGACATTTTTCACTTTTGATATAAGATAGTTGATATGTCCCTAATATGGTGCCATCTGACCTACTGTCACTCATACTCCACCCAATTCTATCTTGGACAGGCACCCTAAAACCAGTTTCCATCCTGCGTCAGAGAAACTCACTGCACCTGCTCCACCCAAGAGAGCAAGTGTAGACGTTAAGGGCAGGGTAGTTCCACATTCAGGGAAATTTCCACACTCTCAGTTTAGACTCCACGGCTCTATGAGGGGTTTCACTGAAATATCATGATGACTAATTCTACTTCAGGCCAGCACTTCCCATTGTGATTGACAAGTGAAGCTCCATGCAGGGAATTATTCAATGAATAAACTCTTTCCCAAATACTACACACGTGCAGCGTTTAACCTAAAGGGTGGCCATGACTGGTTACACTAGAGACAGTTGTATTATAACTGGTGGTCAGCTGTGGGAATCTGTGGAACATAGAAATGGAATTTTTGGATGAATCGGGCATAAACCTCTACAAAATATTACATATTTTGACATTACATAAACATGAAGGCAGGTTGTCCACAGATTGGCACTCTGAAACATTACTTAATAGATTTTGCTTAATCAAATTACAACACAATCTCACCTCTTCCCTCTCTATATATATCTCATTAGCTAAAGTCTTTCCATGAAATAGTCAGGCCCCTTGAGTTAAGACTCTATTCATTAGAATTATTTACTCTATGCTGACATCAATGCAAGTCACTTGCACCTGGACTGCAAGGCCAAGCCTGAATTGGAGTGGCAGCCGCCCTTTAAACCTCCCACTCTACATTCTTTGTGGTTGTGTAATGCCATGGAGATTCAACCATGGCTATAATTACCAACAAACATCAGAATCATTGAGGAGAGGAGAAACAAGTTGGCACATTCACTAGACTAGATTTGTGATGATCTTTACATGTCAAAAAATGCTGATTCTACTCATACTTAAAATGTATGACAATCTAAAGCATACATATAAGAAATGACATCCACATTCCAAATGCCTCCAAAAATAACTGGCATTGATGGTTCTATGAAGAACCTTTAACATCTATGGAATCTTTTCATTGCACAAAAGTTTTAAAAATGTGTCCTTTTAAAATCTGTTCTGTGAAAGGTTCTTTTTGGAACCCAAAGTGACATCACTGCCAAAAACAACAACAAAAAAGTTTTGGGGGCAAATAATGAAGCATAATGATACAGAGACTGGTGTGAACTAAAGAGAAAAGTGAAACAAAAGCGAACAGGCATCAACACATATTTAATACATGAACATAAAACGCAGAGAGGAACCAAAATCATGACACGTGCTGCAAGAAGAGGAAGAGGTTAGGTTTACGTGTACAAGAACAGCAAACATACAATAGTAAAACAAGACAATAGCCAAAGGCAGGAGAGGTGAGCCTGTCTCTTAGATAAAGTGCAGGAGAATGGACAGCTCTCTGAGGTGGGATGAGACCATGAGGGTCAGCTCAAAGCCCTGACCCCGTAAGGATTGGATGCCATTTTCCCACGGCGGGAGCTGATCTAATAGGGGCTCGTCAACGACATCTGCCCCAGTTCAGGGAGATTAACTCACCCCCACACCTCAACTCCTATCCGTCCCCAAAGCCCACATGAGTCTCACTCCAGTGGACAGGCCCAACAGCAATGCCTTGAGCCAGCCTGCTAATCAATACTAGGATATTCTGTTTTTAGTACACAACACCACTGCAAGTCCAGTCTGGCACCATTGAAATACCACAGAGCCTGTTCACTTCATTTTTCAAACACACCCATTTTTTTTTCAACTGACGTACTGTAATCTGTGTCTGTGTTGTGAACAGGAATACTGTAAAAACACCTTGCGATTTGGAATGAGGAGTTTGCAATGAGAGTTGCTGAGCAGGTTCAGTGAACGAAATTGATACAGGAGTAGTGCCACGTTTGCATTTTTTGATTGATGTATTCAGATGTATGTCGGGAATAATCATAACAATCAGAAATAGGGGAAGGTAGACAGTATATGCAAACATATTTAAATATTAAAAAATATCCAGTGCAGAAAGAAAGTGAGAAAGCTTTCTGTCTCTAATGCTATCTAACTCTGGATCCAGCATGCTTGTAGTGTGCAATTATGTTGGTTTGGAAAAAGGGTTAAACAAACAGCTCCAGTGAGGTCATAAGCAGATGGAAGTGGGGATATGCCTGCACTTGCTGAGTGGGCACAGTGCTCCACATGACTGAGCGAGCAAGTGAGAAAGAGAGAGAGAGAGGGGCCCACTCTGTGCTGGAAGGGACCTATAATGTATTCTGCTATAAGTACTGCTTCACTCGTGTGAGTTTAAATACTTTTAGTTTTTTAACTGGCAATTGAATATATTAATAGTGTCACTGTGAATGTCAAAAAATTAAAACACATCTGGTACCCAGCAAACCATTCATATCGAATATATGTACCAAATTGCTTTAATTATAGATTTTGTTTTCCTTTTAAAATTAGGAAGCACTTGATAGGCCGTTTCCAACACACTACTACTTTCAGGGAGGTCCATTTAATCTGCTGGCATCCACAGAGTTGCACAGGGCTAATCCAAGCACAGCAATGAAGCATGGATCAAACCTGTCAGTGAATGTGGGAAAGACAGCAGCCAGTGCATACACTCAACGGCTCAGGGGAATAAATGCCCCGGGATGCTGTGCAACTCATCCCATGCTGTAAAACTGTCAGGTGCACTAATATTGTGAAATTCTGTCGCACACTAAATATGACAGTGTCATACACAAAGGTTGTTTCATATTGATGTGTGCAAAAATTACCAGAATTTGAGTTTTTAAAAGTATTCCTTCAATAAAAAAGTATTGCTTGAGAACTTAAGTAAAAATCTAAATGGTTGAGATTAAGATAAACAGGGTTTAAGATTAGTTTAAATATACAGATAGTATTTATAATGCAACACGTCTTGATACTTTTACTGTTCGTGTTTTAAGTGATCCAAATCAGTCAGTTGACTTGGTTTCAGAAAATCTGAGGTGCTTTGCAGAACGGATAATTTTTGAACATGGATGAACAAGCGTGATCTTTTAGAAACAAGTTAAATCAAGCATCTGAGATTTAAAAAAAATAAAAAACTTGTTAGAAAATCTGTTGGAAAATCCATAGAGGTTCTAAAAAAGTAAAGGATTAATAAATTAGAAAGAGCTTTTTCGGCCTGTTGTTATAGAAAAACTTTAGGTAACTAGCATTAAGAGCTTTTTAGCAGTTATTTACAAATATGATTTTAGAAATCAAAAACTACAATCTACAAAAACATAGGCTTGCATCTAGATTTTAATTTTCAACAACCATATCCAGCCGCAAAGTATATCTTTATTAGAAGGAGGAGGGTTTTTTTTTTTTTTTGAACCAAAGATATTGTAAAGACATTGAAGATTCTTTATTTTTACGAACATGTGTTAGACAAAACATATAGGCTTTTATATACATATTATATATTGAGAATTCAGTAGTGGAAATGACATCCTAAATTACATGAGGCAGTCCGTACCAGCCTTGTATGCGCCTCCTTTGCTTGGCTAACTACAACAAGAAAGGAATGGTAAAAATGGTCTCTTGACACACAGACAAAAATACAATATTGTGTGATATTCAAATCACTGAATAATGTACAGCAAATATTCAACCTCTGTCTGACCCCCCAAAAATCGGCCACAACTTAGTAGCTCATAAAGTGAAATAGCAATCAAACAATCCCTGCATTAATCACTTATTATGAACATAATTGTCCGAATTTATCAACCATTTCATCTTCAGGTTTTGACAAACTCAAAGGATTAAAGATATTTATAGTTAACCATAATTATACAAAATAATTCTGAGGAACTGTCTGTACCTGGACGACTCAACAAGTGAAAATGAAGAAGGAAATTACACAGTTTGTATGCATGACAGTTCATGCCAGTTAAAAAATATTTATGCATTTAGGATTTTAAATTTGGTTATTTTGCGTTACATATCCTTGCAAATGAGAGTTGTCTCATCAACAGTGACTAGCTAAATCTTATGAAAACAGGGAATTTTGAAACAAGTTGCATTTTTATGAATCATTTTAGAAGTAGGCTATTTTCAGAACTAAAGTCACAATATATACATCAGCTGATATTTCAGTGAAAAGGTCTTTTAGGCGCGATGCTTTAATTAGATTCAGTGGTCCAATATTTAGAATGATATTTGATCCATTTACATACCGATTGTATTTTTGGGGCGTTTGAAAGGCACAAATATATTTGCTGTGTAATGATGTTTAATAACAATCCACAGGTGTTGACATCTGCTTGGTAGCGAGCGTGTCTGAATTCGCTTATTTACTCTTCATTTAACCGATCGCATCAAATTACATTCGGCTTAAAGCGAATTGGAGTAATTCTGTCACTGGTTCTCCGGTGGACGATTCAAAGAACCAAACAAGTCACTGAATTAGAAAATAAAATTAAATAAATCATATCTAGCCATGAAGCTTTTTTTGTAAAACAAATTTATTCATTTAGGAATAGGATGGTCTTGAGTAGAAACGTCAGTTTAAATAAAACTCTCCGTCCCACATAATGGGTTAACCTGATACTGCCATAACATCACAGAAAGGAAGATTCACAAAACAAAAGTGGAACATTTCAACAAGACGTACAATGGTTCACAAGCTTTAAAAAAAAAAACAAAAAAAACAACTCACTATAAATAAAACAAACTTTGCGCTTGCGACCAGCACAGTCTTTCATTTCAATAAAACCTAGTTCATAAATGAACAACAAAAAGACTACACAGATTTGGACAAAACCGACATTCTAAAAAATAAGTGTAAACATTTATGAGTGAACATACTCTCCCTCCATTTCTCTTTCTTTTTAGTTTTTGAAATACAGCCTCTTCACGAAGCCACGTGCCTTTTTCATAGAGACAAACTCTGACGGCAAATAAGTCAGAAGTCCAATATTCTTCTACAGACGTTGATTGCTTTACAGCTTATGATAAAAAGCTCCTCTGCAATACAATTTATTCTTAAGTCCCCGATATGTCGTCATAAAATGCTTTAAAACGGACAACTCATTGAGATTAAAAATAGTTTCTTTTTTTAAAAACGAAATTGAACTTCGATTCTTTTTTTGCAAATCAAAACGTTCAAGTATCCGAAGTACTTAGTCTTTTTTTTTTTTAGGAGTCTTTCAAATGTGGGTTAGGGGTAGCGTTCCGTTCACGCCAGTCCCTGCGCTTTGATAGTGCGGGTGAACGCTGTGTAACCGACTGCTCTGTAGGCTGGAGTGGTCGGCGCTGTCTCCTCCGGGAGGCAGGTACATGCTTATCATATCCCTCAGGTCTCCCAAACAAGCACGCTGGGAATGAGAGGTTATGGCCGGAGGAGGAGAGCTGGGTTCCGTCTTGCACACCGAAGCCATGGAGCCCAAGCCCATTGCACTGGAAGTTTGCTGCGTGTATGCTGGTGACATGCTGCTGTACGTGGACGCGGCGTTCATGTAGGTCTGGGCCGTGGACATCATGGGGTACTGAAGCCCAGCCATGTCGTACCGGTGCATCTGCTGGATCTGGGGGCTGTTCATGCTGGGATGCTGAGGATAGGCCAGCTGGTCCTGCATGAGGGAGTACGCGCTGTTCGTCCAGCCGTTCATGTGCGTGTAGTCCATCCGCTGGCCCACTGACACAGCGTTGTTGACAGCGTTGGCACCGGGTGCCAAAAGTCCTCCGGGCAAGGAGTACTTGTCTTTCTTCAGCAGGGTCTTGGTCTTCCTGCGGGGACGGTATTTGTAATCCGGGTGCTCCTTCATGTGCATGGCTCGTAAGCGCTTGGCCTCGTCAATGAAGGGTCTCTTCTCGGCGTCGGTCAAAAGTTTCCAGTCAGCACCGAGTCGCTTGCTGATCTCAGAGTTGTGCATTTTGGGATTCTCTTGTGCCATCTTCCTCCGCTGGCCGCGGGACCACACCATGAAAGCGTTCATAGGCCGCTTCACCCGGTCCTGGTCGCTGGAGCTGTTGTTTTTGCCGCCCGCCGCCGAGCCCGTGTTGGACTGCGGAAGGGGGCTTTTAATCTCGGTTTCCATCATGTTATACATTCAAACGACTTGGAAGTGGTGCCGCGCACTCGAAACGAAAACGCTGAAGTTTAAAGAGCCTCACCAAATAAAGTCAGTCAAAAGTTCACAGAGATAAAATTCTGGTCAAGTGAGAAGCACCGAACTCTTTCAAAAGTCTCCACACCGGTCCCGTGTGTCTTGCTCTGCTCTGCTACGGAACTCTGCAAAGTTGTGCGCTAAGCTCAGCTGTTAATAGAGGCTCGGCCATGTGATTTGGATTGACAGCATAACAATGAGCTCAGCGCCGACCAATCAGAGAGCGCCCTCCACTCCGCCATCCAAGCGGCGCGCTGCCTGTGCACTGTTTCGGGATGCACTCTAAGTGGGATAAAATACATCAGGGGCATCTTTACACTTTTGACAGAAGTACACACTTTGCAAATATTGTCCTAAAGCGGTCGTTATTCACTGAGAATGTTAGTCGTGTCAGCCAATCTTGCATTACTTTTGCAGTATAGATTGAGTTAAATAGCCGAAATATTACGGTTTTCGAATTTTCAAAAAAAAAAAATGCATAAACTGCTCAACACAGGCTAACAAAACAAAAAGGGGGAAAAGCCTTTAATTTGTTGCATAAAATAAAGGCAAGAATCGGGTTAGATCCTGCTTATTGGAATCTATAGCCTAAAATTCGTGTCTCAGAAATGTTACAACAAAGGCACAAAAATAATCGCTGATTAAACAAATAATAAATATATAGGTTAATTTAATTAAAATGTTAGATTTTTTTTAAAGACATTTTTAAATTTGTATCCACTAATGCAATAGCTTGGCTACATCAAATAGGCTTTTTTTGTTTTGTTTTGTTTTGTTTTACTATTAACATAGGATTTTAATTAGGCCTATTATTACCTATTTTTAAATAAGATAATCTCATACATAATTAGAAAGTGGGAATTAAAGCTCTTAAAACTAAAAATGGTTAACAGTACGATTTTAACATCAAGCAAATTATTTACATTCTTGGTCTCCTAATTCTTATAACTTTCATTTAACAGCATATTTTATCACACTATAACATTATCACATTATAACTGTGTAACAAACATTCAAAAAATAGTTGTTTTTAAAAAAATCTCTTTGCACTTTTGTCAAGTGTCCACGACGACCTAGTGAATAGAAAATTAATACAGTAACGCCCCCCTGTGGACCAACTCTATATTGTTCTGAAACAAAAAAATAATAATTCTGATGAAGTGACTATAGCTACAAACATCCCCTCTAAAAACGACTCTTCAGAGCTGCCACGCCACTGTGGAGTCTATGTAAATTATATCATCTTTACACCAGTTACTGTGAATTGCAATCATTCCGTGTCTTACACGTGTTTCTGCTAGGACAGGTTTTCTGTCTCCCGGGGAGAACTTACACCTTCCAATGGGTCAGTATTAGCACATCGTCCATCGAGAACATCGTCATTTAACACTTTTAACGCCACTGAGACTTAACGATTACAGTAGCCTACTGAATATTCGCGATGGGCTTTTTAACACCACACACTAACGACTCGGCCATTTAGAGAAGTTTCAGCGTGTGTGACCGATTTGTAGGACATGTACACCAACACGTATGCGTTATTTACTTTCCAAACTACTCTTAACAAGTGCGAGTGTTGTTACCCGATGTTGTTATTCAGGTCCGAGGTTTACAATTGTAATGCAGGGCATAAATTATTCATCATAGTTTTACATTATGCAATTTGAAAGGCTGGTGTACTAATTAAGCACTATAGCCTAATATAAAATAATTGATATGAATAAATATATAGATAAATAATTCAATTATTGAATTACATATCCCACGATTTTATTCCTATAGTCAAGTAAAATAAAACTCTAACAGTGCCTTTTACTATGTGATTTGTAGGCTATACATAACCATATTTTTACCGACAAATGAAAGATAATTATATTTTTTCAAAGAGAATAAGCAACCATCTCCTAAAGCAGAAACAGAAAAAAAAAGTAAAATCGTCATTTGGAACATCATTAGTCACTTTACATTAATATGAATAGGTCTTACGACAAAAGTTCTAATTAGAGTCTTATTCCGCGAAACCGGTGATTTATCCGAGTGGTTTCAGGAACATATCCTCTTGTAATCTGCTTATGGAAATGTAGGAGACAGCGGGAAAAGGAAAACTCCCAGTTACCCGGAGCTCGGTAATGAGGGCTTCTGTTCTCTAAATTTCCCAATTAACGTGAGCTAAGGCCCAGGACCACCAGGAAAGCCTCCCAGTGTTCAACATCACTGAGCTCCGAGCCACAAGGCTTCCGAAAATCACTCACGTGTGTGATGGCCGAGCAGAGAATTGTCCATTAGTGTAGTTGCCTAGGTAATAAGCACTGTTCAAATGACCCGAATAGACTAAAACTGTCACCGTGCCGCAGATAAATACAATAAGGAGGCCATTGTGTGTTGATTACCACTCAGAAATAAAAGGTAGCAAACATATAAAACTATTTATCCGTGCCACTGATAAATATAAATTCGTTGCTAACATCACATGTTTGAGCTGTGAAATTTAACATATAGGACTTTTATTAGATGAAGGTTTTAACAACTTGTTCAGTCGTGATGAACTATTGAGAGACCAACAATATCCTAACAATAAATCACCACAGGACTTCTATTCTTTATCATCGTGTAAAGTCCTTTTTTCCCGAGCCCGTGGATTCACTTGTTAATTAGCTCAACCTAAACAATTAAAGTGGAAGTAAATTATAGCAAAGCGCACGCAGGGCCACAAAAAAGACACAGTTTTTCGACTCTAATAAGGGGAGGCTATAGCCTTATCAGGTGCTGCGCGCTCTGCAAAGTTTAAATAAGTCAACTTGATAATCTAGCACGCGACACACCCACTTTAAGATACAATAGCACGAGCCAGAATTATGCGGGAAAACTATAAATGTTTGAAATTATTTTTTAAGAGGCGTTGTTTTATACAGCAATACTAGTTGTACTTGATTAAAAAAAGTAAAAAACATATGTTAAAAAAACATATTGATCTAAAGGATATATAAAAACATTCCGAATTGTAAGTAGCCTCATGCATTTTGGAAAAAGTTTATATTAGGAATAATATTAGGCTACTTATATTTTGTCTAACAAAATATGATTAATAGAATATTAATACGTTAAACACTATAGCCATAACAAAGCTAAAATAATAATACTAATAACAAATAATATTAATTTAATCATAATCTCCCATTTATGAGATCAAATAGGGTATATGTCGCCGAATCATTAACCATTGCCCCGGGGTCCATTTAAACGTCATACCGTATGAATTAATAACTTTTTTGTTTCAACTCACTGGCTACGAATAAGGCCAGAGTTACCATGGTTAACAGAATGATTTTTCAATTGCAGGCACAATAAAGACCGTCTCATTTGGATTTGCATGATTTTTGAACCGAATATGCAAATGAAGATGCAATTTCAGCACGGTCTGTTATTCCTATTGTATTTCGCTGAATGGTTGCGTCCCCTCTGGTTCTGACACTGGTAAAATAATATTCACTGGTCAATTAAAGAAAAGAGGCTTGAGTTTGACCTTCTTTCAGATGTCACTGCGAACTACTGGAATGATATCCTGGTTTTTTTACTTGAAGCATGAGTTCGGTCTTTAAAATTAAAACCACAGGGCTGTAAAACTGATTTATGTGAAAAAGACAACGCTATTATATTTGAATTCAATTTATTTGAGGTATTATAATACGTAAAAAAACGTGCTACTTGTCGATGTCGAATTACACATTTTGCTTATATGTCTAATAGATTTTTTTTTTTTTTTGAAATTGATTAAAGTGGCGCATTTCAATTTTGCAATCGAATAAAATCTAAATAATAAATATTTAATTATAAACCGGCTTGAAATAGAGAAATATTACATTTAGACATTTTCCATTCTTAGTTAGTTTGTAAAGCGCTCTTAAGCACTTTTGCAGAGGATAACATATAGCTACCGATTGAATAACAATGGGACGCAAAGCCATGCTCGAATGCGTCAGAAAAAATATTTTCAGCTAGTCATGTAAATTATCCTGATCCGTGATCCTGTTGAAAAAAAACAACAGTTTATATTATACTATAAACACGAGATTCCTGTTTTTAATTTAATTTCAAAGCGAATTTAAAACAGATTGAGCTGAATAGAGCTGAAATTCAGCATTTTTCAGTGTAAAAAATAAATCAGTTTTCTCACTGAAGATCCACATATCCATTTCTTTGATTCCATTAACTGCAGGAAAATGTATTAGAGGTATTCACTGTTGAAGACTAGAGCGTGTCTTCCACTGAGGTCCACAGCCTGTTGTTTAACTGTTATGCTATGATAAAGTCCAAGAAAAGATAAGAACTTTTACCTGAAAAAGAAGAAATTACATATCCATCATTCTCTAGGATATTTAAGAAAAATACCACTAAAGCAAATTATATTCTTGTACCATTTTTTGGTGATTTTATTGCCCTGGTTTTGTCCTGTTTGTCACAAAACTAATATTATCAAGTACCTCACAAACAAGAGAAAACTACCTATTCACACCTAATTGTGGTATGAGCTTTCAAACGAATGCCCTTTATTTAGCTACTTGAAGCAAGGCGTGCTTGTCTAAACCTTGTGCAAATACATACAGATGTGTTGTAAGCATTTATGCCACTTTTGTATGTATTTAAAGAAGGTATGATCATTTTCCCAAAAAGCACACAGTACATAAGAAAAGTATGTTGCAACAGCAGAATAAAGGCACATTTGAGAAGCTCTTTAGCCCAGTCAGTGATGAATAGGATTTCTGATCTAATGCAGCATGAAGCTAATGTGCACACATCATCTGCAGGGACATTAAGGCATGCAGCACATGGTCTGAATACACAGTCCCTATTTGCTCCCCAATGACAACATTTTTCTACAATATCTTTAAGTTTCAGGAGGAAAATTTTAAGTGAAACATTAATAAAACCACATTTAGTACATGATGCGTTAAATGGAAATAGTTTTAACTACATTTATTCTAACCCAGTGAAAGCTAATTTCAGTTAAACTGCTGATTTAATTTAGCAGAAAATTACTATAAATATAGTTTTGATTAAATCACTGAGCAAATTCTAACAGCACAAGCAATTGTCTTTGAGTTTGGAGGTGTTATTAGCTTTAGCTAAATGAGTCTATGAAGGAATTTCTCAATGTGTTAAAGCAGTATCTCCTGCACATCAGCAATGTGATAATATTTATAATGTCTCTAGGATAAGACAAATGATATGCATAGAGTTGCTTTTAATTCATTTTTACAAAACACAAGACAAGAATAAATAAATATAATTAAAGTAAAATGATTTGTTCAGTACCATATAAATAAATATGTGCAAAGCATTTTGTTAACTCCATGTTGTCTCTTGTCAGTCAGACTCGCAGAAATGGATCAGATTTGCCATCATTGGCTAATTACAGACCTCATTATTTCCCATGTATCTTTGGAATCATTTCCATGTACTACAGTTTCTCCAAAACAATGGAAACTTTCTCTTTTTTTGTTTAGCAGAGAATGCTGAGTTGTCTGATTTTGCTTTGCACCAAATGTGGCAAGCAGATGGCTTTTGTTTTAAACATAATTAAGATCCCACTAATCTGGTGCCTTTTAAAAATGAAACAGTCGCTTCGTCAGACCTTCATTAGTTAAGATAATATTGTGAAAATGCACAATTAATTTGCAGGGTATATCTTTAATGAATTAAATACACCCAATTTTGTAATATGATTAATGCCACAAAGTTGTTATCTCCAAATTATTCCAAAATTAATACGCAACGATAATGCTTTCTGCATTATTAGCGAGAACTGAGGTTTTGGCTGTGGCAAAATCCTGAAGAACTAATTACGCCGGGTAATTTATTAAATCTGGAGGAAAGAAACAAACAAGTATAAATTGATATATTAATCATGGGCTTCATTACGTTAATCTGCGAGTGATTTGAGGTGAAAATGACGAATCTCTGTTGAGCGCCGAGCACTTGATAATGGAGATACTGGCCATAAATTTACCCTACATAAAGGCCTCATTAAAAGAAGCATAATTTAATTAAGAGTTAGCCATCGCCCTCCAAATGCATTAATTACCTTGGGTATGATGAGATGAGTTTTGGGATTACTGATGATTTCATTACGGCCAGTGTTGCTGCTAACTGTGGCAGGGACCTGCTGTTGTTGACAGGATAATGGATTGGGTGCCTGGGGATGAATCTGTTCACCTTGGCAGAAAGACACAGAGGAGACGCAGAGGACTACACCGGACCCTCATAAGTGGACACTACATAGTGTACTGCCCCTAATGTTTACAATAATTGCTACACCTTAAAAATAACCTCATAGGTTATAACTCATTATTGGTTTGACCCGTCAGGAAGGAAAGTCCTGATGGACCAAGTTATTTCATAATCTGAATAGTACTTAAATTGACCCACTTAAAGATTCTTTGGGAGCATATGTGCATTACTGCCGTTCTCTATTTTTATTGTGTATTCTCGTTTGCCACTAATATGGCAGTTTGCCAACCTGCATACAAACATCCTCTTTCTTCTGCTCTCTCGCTTTCTGCTGGGGTGAGAAGGGCGCAGTAGGGCTGACAGCTCAAAGCCCTGGAAACTGACATGTCAATGGCAGATACAAGCTGTTGCGGTTGCACTGGCGGGGACACTTCGCAGACGCTAACTGCTTCCTCTCTGTGACAGCCTGACAAAGACATTCGACTACCTTTCAGAGATACGTATAGACTGTATGTGGCACAGACAGAGCACTGCTCCATATCTTTAGGGACTTTTGCCATCTTTTTGTCAACAAGACCTTTTTTTGGGTACAAATTTGTTATATATATTCTAATCAATTTATATATTTATAATGTGTGCATATATATATATACACACACACACTGTATATATACTGTATATATATATATGTCCAAATATGTCAACAAATTAAGCAAGAAATGAACCTGTAAACCTGTTTTCAAAATTTAAATAAAATAACTTTAAATTTAAATTAGAATCTTGCGGAATAATAGAATATTTGACATCTTTTAATCTGGGCACTCAAGACTGATGATTAAATAAGGAAATGATTATGAATACTCTTTAGGAAGTACTATCATCCAATGATTAATTCATGATGCAGAACTGATGCAGAATGACTGCTTTAACAAACGATGACTTAACAGAATGACAGCCCATGACTTAATTGAACAACAGGAAGTCTCGCAAACAACTTAAAGTTTTTTGTGTCAGAAGTAAAATCCTAAAAACAGTTCAGTCTGTGTAGCCCCTGCACTGAAGTGAAATGCTAATAAAATCCACCCACCCCCACCCCTGTAACAAGCCCCCCTCCCTCCAAATATACTCCAGCCCACAGCTGCAGTTTTCCAGAAAGACACTCACCGTTGCACAGCCACACTTTCTAAATCCTTCCCTCTGCTTCTTTAGGGTCCTGCAGACTGTTTAGCTGGAGAGAGCCAGGTAAGACGCTCAAACCTTGTTGCTTTGAGCCGAGACGAGAGAGAGAAGGGCAGGCGAGCGGCAGTCTTCCATTCCGCAGCAGCGCCGAGCCGAGCCCTCCCTGCACTGGGAGCCATCGCATTCAGCCAAGATTGCTTCATACAAAAGTTGACAATGCCCCAGTGAAAGCCATTGTTGATATTCAACATTTTTTAAATAGCTGAGCAGAATGGACAACATGGCAGACCACAAAACTTGGTAGGGAAACTGACCTGGAGCTCCTGAAAAACACCAAACCATATAACAGAGAAGCGAATCTGAAATAAAACAAAACAGAATGTTGCTTTTGAAGCTTAGACAACATGCCCAGAGCTCATGGTTACAGTAAGATCTAGGGATTATATGGGTAGCTGACAAATAAAAAATTAGATTGTCCTATGGTGTGACATAGCAAAAATGTAGAAAAACAACTTAAAATACAAATAACATGATAAAAAAATTATTATTAAAATGTATATTCAGTTAAAAATTGCACAAGAGAGGTTTTTCATCAATGTTAGAGGTAAATTTTTTACATTATTGCTGTCACACTAAGACACATTAATACGTCAACTACATAACATAACATATAACATAACATAAAACATAATATAACATAACATAAAACATAACATGATTTGGAATAAAATGTTTTTATTAAAATAATTGAATAAAAATGTTAATAAATAATGAATCAAATAAATAATAAATAACCTAATATAATATAATATCACATAATAGGACAATATAATACTATAATTAAAAAGACAAACAGTGAACAGGCCAAATTGCCATATAAATGATGATCTTTCTGTGCTCATCCATTTCAACCTTTAATTGTTGTTCTGATTGTCTTGATGGCTCCTGACAGTAAGTGGTGTTTTATTTCCATCTTTGTCAAAATGACAGACACAGATTAATAAAGACATTTAACACAGCCCTCGACACCCATCTGTCAATATGCAACCTGGTGGCAAACGAAGGCTTACATAAACATGGAGTGAATTATTATAAGCTAATTTGATTGTAGAATTAGATATGAATACGTGTTGTATTTAGTTCTCTATGCAAAGTGGAATAATTCAGCTTACCGGAGGAATAATGACTATTTCATTAAGGAAAGGTGAGAATCACTGCTACTGTGACCCATCCGTAGCCCCATCTAAAGGCCATCATCATTTTCACACCCCACTGACCACAGACGGCTGTTATCCACATCATTACCATACATGCCACAGGGGGCAGCTTTGTTTCACTAAAATTACATTGTTACACTATATCAAAACATGGAGTTTAACTGCTGCCACTTATTACGCATTTGTTTTCCAGTAATTATGCTATAATCAAAGAAGCTTCATTTGGACTGCTGTGAGGTGTGCTCTGCATCTGGTCTGTGTGACTTCCCAGGGTTTAAAGTATGGGATTAGTCACCAAGAAAGCTGTCCATCTGAGCGGGAGGAGGCCACTGGAATTGCATAATTATATTGATCAGGGACAAATTACAGCCTTGACAGCAGAGGCCGGCCCGCTCTGATCTTACAGGTGTGTAGGGGAAGAGAGAGCAAGCTGCAGGGAGAAAGAGAGATCTTCCTGGAAATCTACGTCAGTGGCACTCATCTCAAACCATTACCTGCCATCAAAGTGCTAATTTTACTCTGCACATTACACCCAATCCTCCTCGTCCAACCCCCTCCACGCTGGGCTGGATGGGGAAGCCTGGTGGGAAAACGACATTCAATCTGCCGGCCGCCCCATTCAGGCCAAATTGTCAAATGATGGCTCTCCACCTCTAAAGGTTCAGGAAGTGAAAGGTGGCACCAGCCCTGGGCTCAGCCGAGAACTGAAAGCATTTGAAGGAGGAATAGGGAAAGAGAATTAAATCCCCAGCATCTATATTTTGTGCAAGTCAACACATGGAATATCAGAAATCATGAATTAATAAATCATAAATTGACTATCATTGGAGTTATAGTGCCACATTTTGCTAAACTTGCCTTTAAAGGCTGATTATATATATATATATATATATATTCACTCTTAAACACATATATTAAAATTAATAGTATATATGAACTGCATTTTTATTATATTTTCAAATAAATTAATAGACTGGGTTACAAAAAAAAGAGATTCACTGACCTAATTACATTTACTGCAGTGTAAATATTGCTTATTTTTAACACCATAAATGCAAATGACAATAAATCCAACATGATCCATAACTGTCATATCTTTAGGGTAATGAAACAAAAGGCAACCGTTTTACTCAACGGACCGTGTGCAGCCATATGAAGTCGCAGCGCAGAAATGTGCGTTCAAACACAAGCACACATGAGCGAAACAAAAGCGAACTCTTCATGGCCAAGGCATAAAGCGAATATGCAGAAATATTGTACTCAACGTAACCCCCCTTCCCTCCCCACACCCGGAAAGAGGGGTGCTCTCTGTGCTAATTAAGTGCTAATGGTTGTGGCCCTGCAGAGAATACTAATTAGGATTTCTATTCTTCTTTAGGGTGAGCATGTACTTCAACACGGCCTAATGAGGGGAGGCAGGTATGTGTGTGCTGTGTGCTGGGTTAATGGGGGGTCCACTCTCAGGTCTCAGGGCTGTGGGCTGAAGAGGGAGGCGTTTCCTGTGCCTTGGCCTCTCTCACACAGAACCACACACACACACACACAATGAAAGGAAGAAACTCAATCAAGATTCCTAGTATATCTACACTCTCCAAATGCTCTCCAGCCTTATCTATACTATATTCTATTTGTATATTCAAATATCACCATAACATCTTAAAGTGATAGTTCATTCAAAAATTAAAACTGTTATCATTTACTTTGTGTCGTCCCAAATCTGTATGACTTTCTTTATTCTATGGAATACAAAATACAAAGAGAATCAATAGTTTTTGCCCATGCAGCTGAAGTCAGTGGGCTAGTTAAAATGACAATATACCAATTTGGCTTTTTTTTAAATATCCTATTTAAGTTAACTTTGAAGCCCAAAACACACTATGCGATTTTCAGCTGCTTCAGACGAAAGACTGGCATCGTGAAACAATTGCAGTGATTTCTGATTGGCCGTCAATCTTTGATCTGGGACAGCTGAAAATCATGCAGTTTGTCTCGGTGTTAAGGCCTAAAGCTAATCTGAACATAACAGTAAGTACACATATCTAAACATTTCCCCTGACAGGAGGACACAAAAATTGCATTGATGAACATAAAACACATTGATTCATCTTCCTCTAGTCAGTAGTGACAGAAAATTTTGCAAAGTTCAGGGAGTTTGCTCTTTGGAGTTCTACATGTTCTGAAGAATACATCTCAGAAGGCATAAGTCAAATGAGTGTTTGAACATCTCAATACATTTTAACAAGGTACAGTTCCACACTCCGCACCTCTTGTGAGAAAGAATTAATGAATGTAAGCAATTCAATGACAACTTAACTCACTTCTCAGGGCATTCAAACTGAATAACCCGAGTTCTCAGAGAGCCATGAAAGCTGTCACTTAAAAAGTGCTTGCCGTCGAGAAAATGATTCCCGTCAGCCAAAACTTCCTGTTTATTTACAGGCAATGACTAGATAAAAAAAAATAAATAAACACCCAATGTGGCGAGCAGAGAGACAGCGGCGAATCTGATGGCAGTGTAGTGTAAGTGGGAATATGAGAGGATGTGCATGTGCGTAAACACGCAGATTGGGGGTGGTATTGGAATTACCTGAGAGAGATAATGGCAATGCATTAGATTAACTCTCCTCCCTTAAATGCGACACATTTAAGTAATCTTGTCCCCCGAAAACATGTCAATGGCTGAAAGGCTGCCTCAGCGCTATCAGGACCCTCTGGTCCCCCACACTGATGCAGCTGGCAAAACGCTACCGTCGACTGTCAAAACGCAGCGCGAGATCTAGTTATAATATAATTGAATTTTCATATCAGAGGAGACCAGAGTTCTAGCAGACAATAGGAGTGCTGAGTCCTCTCTGATATTGGCACAGACCCTTTGCCACGCGCATGAAATCAGTATGTTAATGTTCCCCGGGTTTTCTTTTTTTAAGGGCACTTGTGCCTCCGCAATGTAATACCGATGTGGTTTCAAAAAATTGCAACTATTGATAAGTAGGCAGCTAGAAACCCTTAGACCACCCCCCTCCCGCTGCCTTCCCATCCAAGCAAGCAAGCTCGCAGACAGTGCAGCACCCCCATCCCACACCCCTTTATTAAAATTGTAATTTATTTTTCTAAATCAGAACGACAGCTTGCTTTCTTTTCTCTGCAGCAGGCGGTGAATCAAGCTGCTTTAATTACTTTCGTAACTTCGCTGACCCCGGGACTGCGCGCCTTGTGCCGAGAAAATGGGCCGGCGACAAAGCTCTCCCACAGCCGCAGTCGCCTCTGTTCATTTAAAATGCAGGAATTTATCAAACTCGGGATTTTCTATGATTTTGTTAACATTTCACCTGCTATCTTTTCCACGTTCTCATTTGACCCTCTCGGACTGGCGTCTCCCAGCCTTCCGCTGACAGCAAAAGCTCACAGCATACAGAAGTTAAGTTCATTCAAGGAGAGCGAGTGCACTCGCTTTGCTGGTTGCTCTGATGTATGCTTACGTGCGTGTATGTCAATTAAGAGACATGTTTATCACTGTCCTCAGTGGTTCATCGTGGCCCGGGCGTTTGCCCTCGCAGCAGAAGAACAGATCTGAGCTGCTCAGCAGGAATCAACAGTGCACTTGATCTCTCAGCAGCTTCTGACCAACAGAGGTCAGGGTCAACCTGCAGATGAGAAAGTCACATCATGGTTTAAAAGTGTCCACTGTGCCTGTTTCATCAGGATATTTTCTTGTTCCAAAGTTTCTCTAAAAAACACAAGCCAGATATGTGGTCTCCCGAAACCTGCTCCGCATTAACCCTCCCAAGCTGTTTGTCTTATTAAAGGCTTTAATTTGGTGTAATCCCCGCTATCACCCTCACCTCCTGACTGGCACCCCTCTGTTCCAGCCTGCCCGGCAACTGAGAACCAGGCTAACCCGGTGGGCATGGTCGTGGGCTGACGGTCTGATAATTGAATGAATGATTATCTGTCTCATTAATAGACAATGATACAGAGTGCATGGCCATATATCTGGAATATTAATGAGAAGCTGCAGGGGGCTTGATAAGAAGGAAATAGTCAGGCTGCTGTAATGGGGTTTAAAACAATTTGCCCAGGTCGGGGTGGCCCAGCTGATTTGGGCTGTTTAATCCCCAGGAACCCCTACACACAGCTCCTGGCTCTGTATGTGTGATCATCAGCCACATACAGCCAGGCCTCCAGCGGAGCCGTGAGCCTCCAGCATCCCTGCTGCACCCGGAGCAGATTGATCAGTAACCCTCCGGCTGACTGAAGTCTAGGATTTTATTAGCAATTTATCACTCATTAAGGAGAAGGCTTTCTTATTAATTTATTACAAAATATACATTGAGGATTTTTATATGCCTTATTTCAATTAATTAAAATATATATATACATTCAATGTTTAAATGAATAAATGTTAATATTATTTGAAAAAAAATTTTGTTAGTATTTTTATATTTTGATTTTGATTTTAATATTTAATTTTCTATTATAAAGGTTTTTTATATCTTGAATCTTAACATTCTACTATTTTACTGTCACATTCATCTATACATAGTTAAGCAGTATTATTAAAATATTTTAGGGTCAAAGACCTTTTATTGTCTGCAATGAAATAAGTTAAAAAGTGATATGTGCATAGGAACTGCATCAAATGCAATTAAAGTGTGTACTTTTAAGAGTATAAAATGAGAATAAAACATCAAAATGTGGGTGAAATAATGTTATTCAGTGTAATACGTATATTTATGTTAACATTGAAACAACATACTTATTCTGACATATGCATACTAAAATATATGAAAGAATAAGTCAGCATGTTAAATGAACTAAAAATAAAAAAAAATAAAAAAATATTGCTAAAAATGGCTAAATAAATAGTGGAATAGTGGCAAATTTTAAATATGTAAAGTGACAAGTAATTAGTCTTTTTATTTGTCAATATGTGGTGAATATGCCTGACAAGCCTGTCACACCGAATGACATTTTAGTTTTCTGCAAATCATGGTAAAATTGTGTAATTATTTTTGCATAGAAAAAGGTTTATTTAAACAGAACACTTTTTAATTTATTGAAAAATATCACATCTTTTTTGATCCTTTTTCTTCTTTGATTCTATAAGAGTAATTGTATTTGATACTTTGTGTCTTTCTGTGTGATAATTTAACTCCTGAATATATAAAAATATTTTTTCTAAAAAAAGTAATAGTATTATTGTGAAATTCACATTTATTTCACATTGGTTGTTTGGCTTTAACCTTGAATGAAAATTAAAACAACTACAAAAACTGCTCTTTTTTGCCCCCACATTCACTGCTGTGTCAACTTAGTAATACGATTAAGAAAAGTTTCTTGTGAAAATGTTCATGTGGCCAAAATCCGAATTAAAAAGCAAATTAAACATTTATACTGAATTTGTTATACTTGAACACCCATGTGAATCAATATCTACCACCTATTACATTGGAAAGCAATATTTCCCTTTTTAGCATGCAATAATTGTGTTTAGGCCAGTGAAGTACCTTATTATAGGTTTGTCAGGGAGAGAAAGCCCTGTTCCCATGGCGACTATGAAAGCCATTTGCCTCCTTTTCAGCTGGGTAATGAACTTCTTTCCTCTTTATGTCACTCTTCCTCTCTACTCTCAGCATCTCAGTCCTTGTCCATGTCCTTGAAATCATTCGTTTATTCTCGAATGTGACAAACAACAGAACAGAGAGACCGTGAAAGTAAAGTCATCATGCAATCCAGGTTGAACAGTTTGCTTATAAAAAGTATGTCTCAGTAGATAGAAACAGAACGTCTGTATGACGGGAAAGTACAACCTTAACTCCTCATCTACCTTTATATAAATCAGGTTTAATATGCAGATTTTGCCAAGATGTATCATGTTTTTTGGTGTTGACTGCTTGAATATAAAGCAACATTTGTGGGAATGTAAAAAAAAAATGAGTGCCAATGAACTTACACAATCTTCCACAGAGACGTTGTTGTCACCACAATTTTTTTAATGGACTGCCTTCTAAAAAGGCAAAAGCAAAATAAAACACACTTTAACTGCATCTATGCGTGTGCACATATTTTGGTATCAGCATCAAATTAAATTTACAAAAGTCATTTTATAAACATAGATTGCATTTCAAATTAATGTAAATATAAAAATGTCTGAATATATGAGCAAATATGAGTAAATGTTTTGTCATTCAGTATAATGTTAATGTAAAAATTTATTAAATTACTTACTTTAATCTGTACCTACTAAAATATATTAAAGAGAGTAAAACAAATGGTACTTTATTTTAAATGATTAAAAAGTTCTTGCTAACAAATAGGAACAACTCTTTGATTTGAAGATAGCGGTAAAGAATTGTAAAGCTTAATATTACAATGTACAGAGAAAAAACAAAAGCTGTGTGTGTGTTTGTGTGTATGCTGTCAAACAATTAAACATCCAAAATTAAAGCTTTTGTTTGCATAATATGTGTGTGTTCTGTATATGTTTATTATGTATGTATAAAATACACAGTAATTAAAAAAAATAGTATTTCAAGTTCTATATTTATATTAATATAATTTATGTTATAAATATTTCATATATAAAAAAATATTTTCTAAAATATATATATATATATATATTAGACACTTGTATTATCCAAACAAAAACTTTTCTTGTAGATGCGATTATTATATATGTGTGTGTGTGTGTGTGTGTTATTTAATGTGGTGTGTACATACCACACATTTTTTGTTTTTTCACAGATTAATATGAACATCCACTTTGTTATCATCATTTTACGAAAACATGCTTTAGTGACCAAAGAAATCAATTCTCTTTAGACTGTGTAAAAGCTCTTTTATGTCGGTGGACAACACAAATAAAACACATAAAGGTTACTTATTGCTAGAACTGATGGGAAAAACCATGCTTCTCCGGCAGTTACATTTTTTATTGCTCAATGTCTTTTATGAGTATTGTATTGCGGTGCTCACAACATTGATTTCTCCCAACCCTTGTCCTTGGGCACTGCACAAGAATGAGAGGATGTAACAGTTCAGGACATGAGAGACAGAGGGGGAGGGAAAATGAGGACTATTAAAGAGAAATAAATGTCAGACTTAGAACATCACCCACCCTCTTTGACAACAACATATAAGTGCGTAATATTTACCTGTAGAAGCATTACAATAAAACAAGCTCTCCGCTTCAAAAACAAAACTTGCAATTGCAGCACTTAAACATAATTTGTTTGCTTTTAATTGTATAATTCACAGAGGTTATTTACAGATGCTTTTCTCACTTTGAACAGAAATCTGTAGTCATCTTTTTGTTATTGTGTATGGGCCTTGATGTATTTGATGCCACTTGTTCCCAAATATTCAGTTTTAGTGCAAGAAAAGAAGAGGGACATTAACTCTATATCTCCTGCACATATAAACTATTCATGACCTGAACAACCCCACAAAAAAAAGCAGCAGCCAACAGGTCTATTTATCACAGTCAAAGGCACTGGACAGAGAGCTCAAGGAGATGTGGGTATTAAGTCAATGCACTCATTCCTCATTGAAAACAGCTCTGGGGACCTCTACTGACCAAAAGCAAAAAAAGAAGAGCTTCCCCGAGAGCCTCAAGAGCATCATTATTTCACAATCTCAAAAAAGTAAAATGCAACATTTTATGCCATATCACGTGAATATATCAAATTACTTTCTTTGTAATTTGGTCTAAGCTCTAAGTAAAACTAATAACAGCACTTTTTACCGGATAATAATATTGAACAGGGAACGCTTATTCACCATTAGCTACGACTTTTCCCTCAAATAATTCCTTATTTGCTGTTTATTTATAGTTAGTAAGGTAGTTGTAAAGTTTAGGTATTGATTAGGGATGTAGAATAAGATCATGTAGAATAAGGCATTAATGTGTGCTTAATTACAACTAAAAAATGGTAATATGCATGCTAATAAGCAACTAAGAGACCCTAAAGTGTTACCCAATTTTACATTTTTAACTTTAAGATTCAATTAAATATGTCTTTAAATGGCACCCACAATCTCATACTGTACAGTATATATGGTTAGATATAAATAGTTACACAAAAATTAATGTACACAAATTTATTGTATGATCAATAAATTCTTGGCAGTATAAAAAAAGCACATAGCAGACATAAATTATTAGCTTTATAGCACACTTTCTAGCAGACTGTATATAAAATAGACCCTTTCATTCTACTTAAAGATTTTGTAAACAAGTACGGTCTCTTCTTCTGATTTATTTTAGTTGTGATTTTGTTTGTATCAGAGAGGGGCATTTAAAACAGACACAGGATATGCACAAAAAACCACAAAGTAAATACAAAACACATTATGTAAACACAAATTAAAATACCATACAATATGACCAGAGCCGTCATAAAATACAACGTTATTTTAAAAGAAACTAAACACAAAATAATAAAACTCCTAAACATTCCCACAGAGGATACATCCAGGAAAAAAATCTCTCTCCTCAGTACGCCAAAACGGATCTGAATTCTTCAATCTTTTTTTCTCCTTCATTCAGCGCTTCTATGCAAATACTCACAAATACACACAAACACACAAGTACAGCAACACAGCTGTAGATTTGCTCCACCAAAGGAGAAAAACATCTGCACGAGGAATGAAGCAAGCCAAGCGAGGATAACTGCACAACTGCAGCTTGAATTTCAGCTTCCCCCACAATCATTCACCTTTTCACTCAAAGTGCCTTTCCAACTTTTCTGTTTGATTTAAATAAATGCCATTTTAAACAGCATTTTATCTTGTCTTTGCAATGTTTTCCGGATCAACATAAAGGAATAAATTGGGTATTCTTCAATAATCAATACAAGATTAATTTATTTCACTGGTGAAATTCTATGAAAACTCAAGTCCTACTTTTTGGCAGAAGGATTTCACACCTTCATTTCCTACCACAGGGCCTTCTCTCATAACACAACACACAAAAGGCTTTGTACTGGCATTTCTGTAGTAGCAGTCACAGGCCAGAGTCCATCTCTGTGATATAGAGAAGGTTTTGTTTTCAGTGTTGACAGAACCCCAACACTGCCAAGCCTTGACCAACAGTGAGAAACTTCAACATGACAAGTAACCAGGAGTGACTGGTCATCAGAGCTTTTCTAAAACACGCTGCAGTTCCTCTGCACCAACAATCACACTGAAAGAAAAAAAAAACATTAGGAGTGCATAAAGAAAGCAAACCACATCCTTTCTCCAAACAGATCTCCTTTACTTTTATCTACGCTGATAGTGTTTACAAGACTGTCCTGAATTCTTCTGGATGTGTATCTGCAAAATGATGACTGTTGACAGAGAACGCTTGGGATGTCTTACAAAATTTGTGGCAGTCTTCCAGAACTGCTTTTTAAAAGATTACCCAAAATGTCTGGGTATGTGAATCTAGAGTCTCGACTCAGTGCCAGCTTGGGCATCTGGGTTCTTAAAGGCCAGCCCGATGTTGTTATCATGCACATACGCAGTAGAACGAGTGTTCGGCGTTTGTCTAGTGAACGCTCTGAGGAGTTTAGAGCGGTAGTGATCCCCTGCCAGAAAGTAGAGGATGGGGTCCAAACAGCTGTTCATGCTAGCAAGTGGGCGAGTGATTTTATAAGCAAAGTTGACGATATTAAGTGACCTGCAATCTGCGTCTAGAATACGGTAAGCGTAGTAGAGCGAACGGGTGATGTGGAAGGGTACAAAGCAGATCGCAAACACAACCAGCACCACTATAATTAGTTTAATAGACTTCTTCCAGGATGAACTCTGTTGACTTTGGGACAGGCCCTTTCGGGGTTGGCAAAGGGCCCGTGCCATTAAACAGTAGCAGACCATGATGACCAGAAACGGCAGGATGAACAGCAGAACCATCATCACTGAGTTGTAGGTAACATAGGTGTTGAATTCATCCGGACGGCTGGTATCGTGACACAAAGTGTCATTTCCTCTTTGAGAAGTGTTGACGAAAATCAATTTGGGCACCAGGCAGGCTATAACAGCTGTCCAGACAAAACCACACACAATGTGGGCATGCCGTGGCTTGACCAAAGTCAGAGCACGAATTGGGTGACAGATACCAAGGTAGCGGTGCACACTGATGCAAGTGAGAAACAGGATGCTGCAGTACAAGTTAGCATAGAAAAGAAACCGCACAATCTTACAGAGAAAAACACCAAAAGGCCAGTGGCTGCGGTTTGCGTAGTAGTATATGAGCATAGGCAAGGAGAGCACGTAGAGCGTGTCCGACAGGGCCAGATGGAACATGTAAACCGTACTGGGTTTCCAGGGCCTCATCTTAGTGATGAACATCCACAGAGCCACAGAGTTAAGTATCAGTCCCAGGAAACACACCAGGGAGTAGGATACAGGCAGCAGAATGTACTTGAACTCCTCACTGAAGACACAGGTGAAATTCACTTCCTTCACAGACCTTGGTATCGGTGTGGTGTATGGAAGGGACAAATTCCCTGGGACGCTTTTCTTTAAGAATGAAGTCATTTCTCTGTTAAAATAACAACAAAAGATGTTTAAAGCAATTTTTAGAAAGAGCAAGTAAGGAATAAAGTAGATTTCAGTGTTTAACATTATGTCACAAGCTATAAAATCAACTACTGGCTTAAAGCTTCTACAAAGAATAGACTCTTTTGTGTGCTTAGAAGTCAGATTTTTGACTCATAGGGTTTAGGTCTAAAACAATATTCAAAATCCGCACTTACATGCAAGAAAACTGATTTATTTAACATATATCATGACAGTTGCCGAGATACTCTTATATGAAACCCGTGTGAGCACTATGCTGTTTTATACTAAATCACAAATCATAAAAACTTTTAGGGTAACTTACACGAGACGTAATTTGTTTGGCAGAACCGAGAGAGAGAAAGGGGAGCACGCGGAGTTGTTTTCACGTGCTAAAACTTACCGTTCACTCAACTGAACGATGTACACACGTCCCTTCGCAGATCAAAACATGAAAGTAGATGGTTGACGCTAGTGTTTCAAAAAAACTAATTGTTTAAAAGGTTTAGACATCCAGATTTATCGCATGGGCGCGCTCGATCTGCTGAGGTCCGCTGGACTAGGTGAGAGCTACAGCTGAGGGGCGGGGAATCAGCGCTAAAGTTTCTCCCTCAGATCCTCGAGACCAGTTCACGCACATTAGTGACAGGTTTTAGTCAATATCTCATCACTTTTTTTGAATACTACGAGAAACCTGCTAAGGTATTAAAAGACCCATTTTTAGATAGCCTATTAAACGGGGAACTCTTCTTTTTCTACTATTCCTTAAAATGTAATTCTCCAAACTTAATTGGTTTGAACTCATCTCAGTGTATTATCATGCTCTTATCAGTTTCTGCCATCTTTGCCCATCACACAGACGGTAATTTACAGTCGAAGCTCATCTCACATGCCCTTTAAACATTACATGTTGGCTCTCGTAAACGATACAGCCCAGTTTTTATGATAAAGTCCTTGCAGGTACATTATACGAGACTTTATCGCACGCACACGTTTTCTTTCCGTTATGGCAACTCCAGACAGACGCTTAATATTTTAATTCAAGGATATTTGAGAAACGTAGTTGGATCTAATTAACCACAAATTACCTTCCTTAATTCTTTCACTTTGCCGTTTCACTTCCAGCAAGCCATGTGACTGTGTGCAAGGAATTGTGTCTTTTTCCCAAAATGTATCCCATAACAACGCACTGAAGTTCCAAAGAAGTTGCAGGTTTTCCATATCCAGTAACAGAGGTAATAAAGAAATGTAAGTATTTCCCAAGAGTTCTAGAGGAGCTTATTCGTATTTGTTTGGATTAAAGTTAATATTTAGTAAAAGGTTAAAACAGTCCCATTTGATTAGTGAGAGCTTATGTCTGGCTTAAAGAGGAGACTTTAATGCTCATTTGCTGTAACTGATGATTTAGAAACTCGGATCACCCATGTGTCCTGTTGGGTATATAATATGGTCTGCGTTTGGCCTGGGCAGACAATGTAAAATTGGAGATTGAGAGTGTCTGGAAATCTGAACGAACAGGACAAAAGGTTACTGCAAGAAAGTCTTTTATCTGCTGGTGATCAGTTGGAGTGCCATAATAGAGTGCATGACTGCTATGCTTCTCCAAGTTAAAGTTCACATTGAATATTTGCACAATTGTTTTATGATGTTGGCTGCAGTAATAAACTACATAGTTTGAAGTTAAATAATCTGATATAGTTTTCAAATATATATTGACATTGTGTTTGTATTATACATCACTGACATATGTGATGTTATTTAAAAATAAAAAAAACTAAATCACCTGAAAAAAAAAAATAGCAGCTGTGTGAAAGCCAGGGAGATTAGTTTGCATATATGGTAAGACCCACTTCCTTTGCAGTGCTGGCCTGATGGTTAGTCCAAGGGGGAGTTATGGGAAATTGAATAAATTGTACAGGAATGTGAGTGGGACGGTGTTTCAGTAATGTGATGTAAACTGTAGGCTACTGGGAATACAGCTCAGTTTCACTCTTCATCTCTGGCCTACATAATAATCTAATAACTGACAGGTGAAGTCAGGCAGGCCAATGCAGAATAAACACCTACTACGCCCACTTTCCTTTGTGTCACGGAAAAGCAGATAGATAGAAAGAGTCGAGGAAAGCCACAAACTACTGGAGTGATAAAAAGGGACATTTTCTGAAAGAGCAGAAAGGAAGTTTTATTAGTGATAAGCTTAAAATTATGTAATAGCCAGACTCACTGAGATGCCAAGAGCGCACAAGGATGTGAACTTGCATTGAACTTTCTCCAATTAATATTTTGCTGTCTGTCTAGATCTATCTATCTATCTATCTATCTATCTATCCATCCATCCATCCATCCATCAGATTACTGCACTTACGCAAGGCATGCCTCTGGACATCATTAGGACATGTTGATGTCAACATGTCCAAACACTCCAGACCCATTGTTTTTGATATGTCTAAGAGTCAGCTCTATCCCAGGGCAAACATAGTTCTCAAAGATCCTGTTTCTATACAAACAACCTTCTGTACCATATGTTCAAGTTTAAAAATGATCAAATATTGACACTCAAAAGTATAGATTTAAAAAAAAAAAAAGAAGAAAAATGTAAAAATCACCCGTTAATCAATTTTTTTTGTTCTGCAACTTTATGAAACTATCACCGTAATCTAAGGTGAATATTACATAATTTATAAAATAGCAGATATACAGAATAAAGGACAAAATAAAGGCTTTAGGACTGTGGAGGTGGGAGAATTCAGCTGACGTCAAGGTAACATCATAAATTAAGCGTAGCTAGTTGGTTTTATAGCTTTATATGAATAAAAACAAATAGACTGACATTTTACTATGTGTATTAAATCCCTGTGGGACATCATTTTACACCTATAATGTTTAGGAAAAATGTGAACAGTGCTCATTCTGTTATCTTTTTTGCAGGTTTTTTTTACAGTTGTCCCAGCGTTGTAAGACCATACTGGAAATCATTGTGTTTGCTCAATTAAGCATTAAAAATCCATGAGCTTATCTCTTAAGTAAAAGGGAGAACAGTATCACTGCAATTATATCTCTGGGGTAAATAATAAAATATGTATTCCTCTTAAAAGGACCAGCGAACTCCTTTAGCAAACAATTGGTTTATGCACTTTTAAAAGGGTAATTTATAGCAAGGGGTCTCCTAGGAATAAATACAGTAAGTAGGCTAAATATATATGCAAGCTGTGACAAGGTATTGAACCAGCTAATGCTCAGATGAGACATGGCTGACTTTTTGTGCTATTATATACAGAGTAACTATGTATGAGTAGATTTGATTTGTTTGGATTGTTCGAAGCAAGTGTGTGACTGTAGTTTATTCCACATTGTATGTTTAGGACCACAGGGACAGAATAAACACATTGTGTGATGAACTTTATTATGAATAGAATTTAAAATTACAAAGAGTAAAAAAAATATTTATTACTAATACAAATACTGAACTTGTCATTTATGGTCTCCTGATATGACACCTGATAATCTTTTCAGATCAGTCCCAAATCTTGGGAAGGTTCTCCAAGATTCTTCGCCGATGGGATGGGTTAGACACACCCGCTGCACACAGCTCCTCCTCTGTAATACCACTGCATGAGAAGAGTACACACATTGACATATATATGTTCACGAAGCACCACTGCTGCTTAGAATCAATAAAGGGCTAGTCCACCCCAAAATGAAAACTGATCATTAATCACTTACCCCCATGTCATTCCAAACCCGTAAAAGCTTAATTAAGTCTTCAGTATGCAATTTACAATATTTTGGACTTAAAAATTGTGAGGCTTGTGACTGTCCCATTGACTGCCAAAGAATTAACACTGTCAAGGCCCAGAAAAGTATGAAAGACATTGTCAGAATGGGTCCTACTGCCATCAGTGGTTCAACCGTAACGTTACGAAGCTATGAGAATACTTTTTGTATGCCAAAAAAACAAAAATAACGACTTTATTCAACAACTCGTCTCCTCTGTGTCACTGTAGCACCATTTTATAAATGTAGATAACATATTGCTGTGTTGCGGCTGACACCGAACAGCATACGCAGTTTGTGTCCAGCGGATACTCTCCCAAATAGCACCACGGTGATGTTGACAAGATGAATTACTGAATAAAGTCCTTTTTTAGGGGCGTGGGCTTTCCCTACAAAAAGTATTATCTTCACTTCAAAACATTACAATTGAACCACTGATGGCAGATGGACCCATTCTAACAATGTCTTCTTGACCTTAACAGTGTTTATTAATTGCAAGTCAATGGGACAGTCATTGAGGTACCTTTAACTGAAGCAAATGGCTCTGAGTAAAGAAGCAAATGAAGATGTCAGATTTTTGCCTACATCACATCAACCTTACCTGAAGTAATCAAGATCATCCCAGCCATTACGGCTGAGGTCCAGCGTGTAGCGCTGCAAACCCAGAGTGCTAAGCAGCTCCCACACTGTTTCTGGAGCTCCATGTAAGACTGACACCTGCGGACACACACTGCTTTTGTATTCAACAAAGCTAATCCTAAAATTCATATTTACACCATGCACTAACAACACAATCCATATCAGGAAATTACTCAACTTACCTCTTTCTCCCAGCTGTAGTTTCTCTCACTTGCTAAACCATAATTATATCCATGATGCCTTTGCTGAGGCGACATTTGATTAAACTGGTACTTTCTGTCTACTGGCTGAAAATCCACCTCACTTAGTGATTTAGCAATTTGGAGGGCTGTAAGTGAGTTGTCTCCTGAAGGTGTAGTTGGCTGCTCTACTGTCCAGGGTACTGAGAATTCATGAACAGGAACCCTTGTGGATATATATGGGTACAGCTTTGGTCCATTTCGCATTGACGGAGGCTGATCTTGATGTAGCCTCTGATAGTCCTTTCTGACTTTTTCTTTGAGTGGCGCTTGTGTATCCCGGGAAAAAACAGAACTGTTCATGTAGGAGTTTGTGACTTTTTTGACTGATAATACCGAATCCTGTGTTGTATTGTTCTTATGGGACTGTAACAGTAAAGATGTATTCGGGGAGGTGGTGTGTCTCTGGTTTGGGGATGTATTAGGAACATCTGGACCTGGGAAAAGCTGATAAGAGGACGCGGTTGACGTCAGTTCGCTTTGAGTCTCGCAAGATGATTTATAGGGTGCTAAAGATCCAGGAATCTCAATCTCTGTGAAGTCAGACCTTCGAGCAGACCTTTTGCCATGGCTGTGACCTCCAGTCACTCTGGGGAGCTGTATCACAGTATCTTTGGCACATACCACTTGGGATTCTTTGCCGGATGAGGGAGTCTCTTCGACTCTTCGCAACACAGGCACCCCCTCAAAGATGAAGTACGCAGGATTGGTGTAGCTGTTAGGCGTTGCCATATGTGAGGATGATGGTGCTCTATAGTGGGAACATGAAGTGTAATCAGGGTGATGTCCAATTGAAACTGGTAGCAGAACACGATCATGTGAATAAAAATATGGTAACACTTGTTCACTATTAACTACAACTTTTCCCTCAATAAATTCTTCATTTGTTGCTTATTAATAGTTAGTAAGGTAGTTGTTAAGTTTAGGTATTGGGAAGGATTAAGGATGTGGAATAAGGTCATGTAGAATAAGGAATTAATATGGTACTAATAAATGGCTAATATTCTAGTAATATACATGCTAATAAGCAACTAATAGGTGTACCCGTAAAATAAAGTGTTACCAAAAATACCATAGATAAAGTAACCCAGGTCTATTTTTTACTCACTGGTTTGAGAATGCATAGGAAGACTGGCGAGACAAAGGATCCTTTGTCATTTCCTTCTCATCCTTCTCCATGCACAGCCACTCTACAATGTGCAGAAGACATGTCTAAATGTTTAAATATTGTGGTCATCTGTGACAAAGCCACTGGGTGTTCAGTGAGCACTACGTTAAGGGTCACATTTCAGTGAGGGTCTCAGAATGCATCTGGACAAGATCAGGCAGCAAAGAGGAAGTCATGGTAGATAGAAAATGAAAATAGAGCCAAAGCAGAGGAGGAACTACAACAGGGTACATTTGAGGAAATGATAACCAACCGTAGACCCTTTCCCGGATCCTTCGGCGGTCTGGTGGTGCATAAACCCTGATTCGACCTCGAATAGAACCCATCTCTTCTCCTCTGTGAGTCAAGCATGTCTCAAACAGATCAGATGATTTCCCCGTTATTGAGCGAAGAGTCACACAGCACTCGCCTGAAATAGCAGAACTCCCATTACATATACAATCTATAGGCCTGTATACACCCGGTAACTTCAGGAGTTGGTCTGGGACACATTCCAGACAAAACTGGAAAAGTGTAAATGCATCTAGTTGTTGAAACCACATATGTAAATTTTACTCCTACCAATATGTTCAAAAATATTAGTGTGAGACTGCGTTTTAGCCTGTATGACATGTAACCAGATATAACAGTGCTAAAGCCACATGTATCGCTGCAGAGGAGTATGTCTTCAGCAAGTCGATGTGCAAACTGACACAAACAGTCACACACACTCAACACACAGTCATCTTCATTAAAAGTAGTAAGAATCGCTTATCTTTCCAGTGTTTATGCCGCCCTCTCTTTGATTCTGGAATTAGCTGATGATTAATAAAATGCTGTGCATATCTGTTGCTTTCAACTCTAAACTAAATTTGCATATAGCATAGAAATTAAAGATTGGATTTACACCTGTTTTGTGGAGACACATTTTTGTGGCAAAGTGTAAATGGAGCCGTTTTAACAAATCGGATAAATATCCGATCAGAGGAAAAGCATGGCTAGTTGTAAACATGCCCAGTATGATCACAATTTTTCAACAGTGCCCTTAGTTCACTGAACTCAAGAGGATGTGTATATTGCTGGTTATGATGTAATTTCTTTCTAAAAACCAAACCACTGTTTCAGAGAAACTTCATTCAAAAAGATATGATGAACTTGATCATGTACCGTATGACTCAAAGCCATCACATGACTTGACAGACAACAGCAAGTGCTGATCCCGGAGGTGCTCTAAATCTGAGAACGCTGGGTGGAGCTGAAAAAAAGGTCAAAAAAGAAAAATTTCATTTGGTGTACCAAACAAATGTGTCAAATACTTATTAAAAAGAGTGTATATGCAAATGATCACACTGAGCCAAATGGTATCAACCTTGGGGAACTGTTTTGAAGACCAGCCAAGTTTGAGAAACCCTTGTACCTCACAGCCCTGTGAGTCATTCTCAGCAGAACGACGAGGCTCTACACAGAAGGAGAAGAAAGAGCTATCATATGACCTTCTGACATTTCAAAAGGAAGCAGATTGGCAAAAAAAATTGATTGTAGCACAAAAGATACCTTCTAGACAGCGTGAGTGGAACTCAATGAAAAACTTGGCCTTGCTAGCAGTTTTCACTATGGCCTCAATCGCTTCGAGCTCAATGCTGGCTCTCTCTGAACCCAATTCTACATTCACAGAGATGGACAAAGAGGACTGTCAGATGGTTATGACACTAAGAGAAACACTAAACAATTACACAATTAAAAAAATATAGTTGTTGAATTAATAAAGAAGATTGTAAAGTTCTCTAACCCTCATGTCATTCGAAACCCAAAGGATTTTTGTTCATTTTTGAAACACAATTGAAGAAATTTTCAATGAAAATGGTGTTGGTAAAAATGAAACAGCCTTGGCAAAAAATGTGTTCAGTGGCAAAAGGAAATGGTGGTTCCTTAATGAAATGCATGTTCAGCAACCCTTAATATAACTCCCTGAGTTATGAAATGACCTAAAAGGTCAAAAACTCCAGTGTCAAAGACTTAAATTGAAAAAGGACTCCATACCTGTTTTGGGAGACTGTGATATCACACCCACTTCAAAAGTTGCGAAAACAGGAGAGTGATCACTGGTGAAGACGTCATCTGTGCATCCTGATAGGATCAGGTAAAATATTTGTTTAATATATACCTATTTGTGGTGCATGCTTAGAAAGTCAATTAATTAAACTGTAATTGGGATGTAGTTTTTTATTTAACAAGTCTAAAAACTAGTGTGATTAATCACATTTTAAAATAAAATTTTTCGATTAATCGTTTGACAGCCCTACTAAAATCATACAAACCATCACCTGAACACTAGTAACATCTCATTAATAAATAACCTAATAAATTAAACATCATATGCTTATTCCATTGAACGCTGCGATTTAAATGAATAAGTTACTAAAAATACTAATTTGATGTAGTTATGAAATACTAAGCATCTGGTCAGGGCTGGCTGTGATCATTATACACCAGCAAAATATTTGTTGGAGGCCTTTGCTGAGGAAGCTAAATTCACATGTTTGAAGAGTAGACAGACGGACAGGATATGACTCTGATTGTCAACCGCAGACCTACAATCGTACCCAAAGTAAACCTTTGTAGTGCAGAGTAGCAGCACACATCTCATTCCAAAATGCTACAAAAATAGCAGTCCAATGTTTTAGTTACTTCCCTCGAGCTAAAGTGCAAACCAACAATGTTGTTTATCTAGCCATGGCTGTTACATGGACTACGTTTCTTTTAGAAAGCTTCTACACTAATGAGAATGAGAGTAGAAGAAACAGGAATAACTTACCATATGAGGTACAGATTATGTGAGACTCTGGGTAGGACTTCCACAGAACTCTATCACACCATGACGGCCCGTTGACTTGCACCTGAGGAAGGTTTGAATAGTTTTACTAAAATTAAATTAAATAAGACATAAGGGGTTGTAATTGTAATCTTCTATGCTGTCACACCTAATCCTATCACTCATTGTTATTCACAGGTGTGTCACAAGATGGTAGGATGTCATAAACAACAAAAAAATTTACCCCGCTGGACTTGTATTTCTGCCATAGATAGCAGTCTCTAGAACCACGCTCATACCGATAGGTGGGTGGAAACAAAATCTTCTCCTCCTCTTAACAGAGAGAGTAAGAACAAAATATGAAAATGGCCAACATTTGTTATATAATCACATCTACTGATTCTATGTGTCTGTGTGAGAAGAGAAGAGAAGAGAAGAGAAGAGAAGAGCTGTGGTTCTTACTAAAGTTAAAAAAGGCCTTTCTTCTGTGCCGCTCTCTAGTCAATTGGTCTGCACACATCAGCTCCTCAAATTCTCGCTTTGAAACATGCTTCAATATGTCCTGCAAAAAGAAAGACCTTGGTCAGGGACAGATGACCTTCAATATATGATACAAGTGAGCACAAGGATTCACAAAATAACTCAGTGCAATTTAACGCGCTTAATGGGGTCTTCTTGGAGCAATGTTTGAAAGTCTATTGATCACAGTTAAATAAAAAGCAGTGTGTAAGTAAAGCAAGAGTGACTAATATCTAGAGAGAAATAAAGTGGATTTAAGCTATGTGACCAGTGCATCCAGGTCCAGGCGGTAGTTGAGGTCTCCACACCAAAAGAGATGATTGAAGCGAAGGCTGATGTCAAAAGTGCTGAGCTGCTTTTCTCCAAGAGACAAGAGTCTGAGGATGTCTTGGAAGTTGTGGTTCCTCCTAAAACAAAAAGAAGGAACGATGCTAAAACAGACACTCACACATACACTGCAATTATTTGCTGATAAATACAGCAAAAACAGTAATTTTCTATTTTAATATATTTTAAAATGTAATTTATTCCTGTGATGGCAAAGCTAAATTATTAGCAGCCATTATTCAAGTCACATGATCCTTCAGAAATCATTCTAATATGCTGATTTGATTGTTATTATCTTTGCTGAAATCAATTGTGCTGCTTAATATTTTTTTGAAAACGTAATTTATTCAAGAAAAGAGCAGCATTTATTTGAAATAGAAATATTTTATATCAAAAAATATTTCTGTCACATTTGATTAATTTAATGTGCATATGCTGAATAAAATTATTCATAAAAACTGACCCCAAACTTTTACCCTAAACGATAGTGTACAATCACAATATCATGTAGAAGTTTTAAATGAAATGTAACATATAATTTGGTAGTATTTCTTTTAATATAGGAAATAAATATTTGTATGTTTTAACAAAAGTGTGTCCATCAGGTAATGAAAAATTCTATATGCACTTGTCTTCACATCCACTTTAACACTTGGGCCAAATACAGGAAATACATCAAATAAGTAGTAGACAAGTGGTCAAGTGCACAGACCACAAGTTTGTGTATTTGTGCAAGCTCATCGTACGTGTTAATTTGATATCATTTCCAATGAAAGCTTGGGCCAGAGCTGTTGAGCTCGGTAAAGCCGCATTTAACAGCTTATGGCCACAGTCTTCCTCTTCAGATTTGAGAGGAAACTGATACTAAAGTAAAGCAGTAGTGATCATAATCAGGCTGAGTAAATGTAGTTTGAAAACATATTGATGAATGGCACTGGTGTTATCTCTTCTACTCGTCAGTGCCGTTTCTAACACCCAGTTTGTCAAACAGTTTCTCTTCCTAAACTCAATCCATTTTCACTATAAAATATAGTAGTCTGTGCACAATACATGTTCTGCGCTATCGTGTCTCTAGAAAGAAGCACACTTTGTGCATGCTGCAGCTGTTTGTGTAGCACGATACCAGACATCATCATTTGCCCAAAAGAAAAGCATATTCATATGTGCCACGGTCGCCGGATGCTTCAGATTCTAGAAAGCATTTGATTGGACAGAAAATCTGATGAGAAGCTGAGTGATATCATATAGGCAGAAGTGAGAGACTGTACGTTTTGAAAGCTTATATCTTCTAAAACGCTAAGTTTGCCATTGTTTTGAAGCACTAGCTTAAGAATTGTGCTGCTTAATATTTTTGGGAAAAAAAAATTTCAGGACTTTTTGATGAACTGAAAATTCAAAAACAGCATTTATTTGAAGTTGCAAGTTTTTAGCTGTTTAAAAACCAGACCTGAATAAATAACCTATAGACACTGAAATAATCAATTGATTCACCAATTCATAGCAATGAACTAACTGACTGTGTTAACATTCATTTGTGATCCATTTTATATTTTCATATTTTGTCATGCCGTTCACGTTTTCTTTTGTCATGCAATGGTTAGCCACTAACGTTTCAGTTGTATGATGACCAGTTTACATTTTTTAAGATGTATACTGTATTTCAGCCTTAAGGATAATTTGAGCGAGGCTTCTTCTTTGTAAATTATATTCAGGTGGATATGTGGTGTGCAGTGGCCTATTTCTGAGATTTGTGTGAATACCTGAGTGCTTTTTCACTACCAGAAGTCAGATGGCAGTTAACAAAGCCCATTGAGGTGCCATTAAACAGAAGAGAAACTCCTACCGCTCCCTTATTTCCTGTATCCACAAAGAAAAAACAATTGAATCTAACATTAAAAAAGATCAATATGATTTATTTATCACTTGATTTGTTTTGCTTTGCTAAAAGAAAAGGATATTAAAAAGGATGTGAGAAAAGAATGGAAAGGGAGGGTTAGTTAGTGTGTATATATGTTTGTTTGAGCAAGAGAGATTTGTACCAAGTGTGTTCCCCAGGCCAGTTTTTACACTAGCTGTGTTTACTTGACTGATGCGCCCTTCATGCTCTGGCTTCACAAACACAGCCAGTCTGATATTCCAAAGGGACTGTCCTGCCACCTACAGGAGAAACACAAAAACACACTCACAATCTGCTCTCACCAATTGAACACATTTAATGCAACACAATCAAATGATTCTTATAGATATCACATATAAAAAAGAAAAATGTGTTCTGGACTATAATGATTTGATGATTTTAAAGTGGTACCTGTTTGAAGTCTATGTTGGTTGCACTCCGGAGCGTGGCTCTGATGTGCTCAGCCCATTCTCTCTCGCCCTGCGGGCTGTCCTGAGTGCCCACTGCATAGATATCATGAGGCAAGGTGGCAATGGACTCATCTGGGGTGAGACCCAGACCACAGCAAGTAACCCAGGACTGAAGTGAACTGGGTGGTGGAGTGCCCCCTGCAGGCAAAATACAGAAACGACAGCTTCTAATGTTTTGCTGCAATATTATGCTGGAGGCCATCTTATCTTTTATTGTTAATGATATATTGCATATCCATACCCATGTTCCAGGTGCCCACAAACACAGAGATGACATCCAGCTCAGACTGCTGGGAGTGTGCGGCCTTCATAAGCTGCAGCAGCCGACAGAAAGCTTCTCGTTTCTGTGGAAAACACATCAGTTTATTAGATTTGGACCATTTAAAGAAAAGGCCATTCCAGTGTTTCTCCTCACCTTCATGCTTTCAAACACAAGTTCTCTCGGTGGATTGTGATGACTGTCTATGAGCATTTTCAGCTTGGCAGGGCCTCTCTGAATCTTCACCAACTGCACAACTACAACATAAAGACGGCATTTACTAGCCTTGAATGATAATGATGGAGACTGAATTATCTCAGGTTTTAAGGTAAGATAAACTCACTTCTGTCAAGTGTGACAGTCTCCATGCCGAATGAGCCAGTCTTCTTGTCAAACAGCAGCACTCCTGCATCTATGTCTACCGACACTGTTTGTCTGCCGTACCTGACCACCTTGACCTTGACACGCAAACACATGTGCATAATGAAGGCAAACACTTGCACATTACTAGTGAGCAAAGCAATAATAATGTGCTACCTGAAAGCTGTGGACAGTATTAGGTCTGGCCTGTTTTTTAGGGGCTGTGATGGACTCAGGAGGAGTGGATGGTTGCAAAGACAGGTTGTGATTGGTTACAGCTTCTTGCAAAGCTTTGAGAACCTGAAAAATACATAATATTGTTATTGTGACATTGTTATAAAGACAGATGTGCAAAAGGATGATGTGTATGTGGTGGCATGCCGTTTTTGTCATATGTGTCTCTACCCTTTTCTCCAGAGATGACAACAGGTTACAGAGGGTAGTGAGCTTGTGAAGTAGATGATCCATGTTTTCTTCAGGCTTCTTCCCTGTATTCTAATAAAAATAGAGTTTATGAGACAACAGGAAGATATGATGGGAAGTAGAAGAAGCAGAGCATTATATATACACAAACTTTGCTTCTATGGGTCATTGGTGTCTTTGCACTGCATGTTCACGCAGAAGTCGCTAGGGTGCTATGGGTCATGCTATGCTGCATGCTCCATAAAGTCATTATGGAGTGCTGCAAAGGTATTCTGGGTGGTTGCTATGTGATTGTTTTCCTCCAAGGCTCTATGATATTCTGGTCCCTAATTTTGGGGTCTCGGGTAAGGGTTTTCAAGCTTGGGGCCTATGCCCACTAGGGGGCCCCAGAAAACTTCCAAGGGCACTTTAAATTGAGATATTATTAAAATAATAATAATAATAATACAATTAATATTAACATTTAACATATGCAAAAAAAAAAATCAAGATGCACAAAATTAATTGTGGTTAATCATTACATAAACACTCCAGGTTTCTGTTAATAAGAAGCTGGAAAACAATCAGATTTGTCATATATACAACAGAAATACCAGAGGAATTAACTTGCCTTATAATGTGGGGCCTTTGAATATTGAATATTACAATGGTTGAGAACCACTGGTCTAAGTAATGCTTTTTTATTACACGTTTATTACTTAAATGTACTGTAAGTAAAAATTACTTAAATAAAATAGTCTGATTCAGTATGATTCAAGTGTAAGCATTAGTAATAGTAATGCTTGCCTGTGCAAAAACCAATAAAGATCCCATTCCTGTTTGAGCATGTAATAAATCTTTGACTCTGTGGTTCACTATATCAGAGTGCAATGCTGCATAATTCAGGCAAAAGATGCATGCAAAGCCAATTTATTAAACTACATTAAAATTTACAAAAGAAAAACATGATTAATTGATAATACTAGCTTGTATTAGCCTAATATATGTGTACAAATAACATTTAGGGGAAGGGGTTGTACCTGCATTGTGGAGAAGGTGAGGTGGCCACTAGGATGATCAAACACTTTCGCTAAGGTCTCCAAACTGGACAGTGTCTGGTCAATCTCACTATTGTAAACAAATCATTAACAACTTTTTTCTTGCAAATGTTTTTATTCAGATATTCTGATTTCGAATGATGTGACGGGACATGTGATGTTAGAGAAACAGCACCTGTGCAGACTGACGCATGCTCGGCCGAGGATGGACCGAAAGTGTTGCAGTCCAGATGCGCCTCCTTTCACTTTCTCCAGGTCCTTACACACATTACCATGCAGATACTCATCTAGTAACAGGGCGATCTCACAGCCTGCACTGCAGAGGTAAATTACACTGGTACTTTGACATTTTCATATACAGAAACAGACATGCGATCCAAAAGTTTGATATTAAAACACAGGTCATGTGCGAATGAACGTACCTATTTGGGCTGAGCTCCTGAAGCCTCTGCAGTAGTAAATGAGGGGCTCCTGAACTGGCAGGTGGAGGCTGGCCTGTAGGGGACATTGCTCTTTGTGGAGGGGTGGCAAATGTTGAACCTGTCTTATCATCATCACCATCTGCATCAAGAAGACACCTGCATTTGAACTGAAACATTTGGATTCTGTGTCTGTGGGATGAAATGCAGCCTCACACTAAATGTAGGGCTGTCCAAATTCGGAGGGCTGGTGTCCTGCAGAGTTTAGCTCCAACCCTAATCAAACACACCTGAAGCAGCTAATCAAGCTCTTTCTAGGCATGTTTGAAACTTCCATGCTGGTGTGTTGAGGCAAGTTGGAGCTAAACTCTGCAGGACACCGGACCGAGTTTGGACAAAATGAAAGTCAAAATGATTCATTAATTAATAAGCGAGTTAGCTGTTTGAATCAGACTCACTCAGTATATGTAAAACATATTTCTATAACATATATTTTATATATATTTGAACACATATTTAACATGCTTTTAATAATAACATATTTTATTATTGTATTAATCATTGTTTTTTAAACCATTCAAATAGCTATTGCATAAATACAACCAGAATCACTCAAATTTTAATACATACTAAAACAACCAAAACACTATAGATAATATAGCCTATGAATCATTTTAATAGGCTACTAAAATGTCCCTTCTTCATAGCACACAGCAGTGAGTCGGTTAAATGCTGAAGTGAATCACTCAACTAAAGGACAACTAACAACTTTATTTGGAGATTGTTATTTGTAAGTTTATCATCCCATCTTACCTGAGCTCTCATCGTTGGGCTCTGATTCACGTATAACAGGGTAAAGCAAAGGGGCCACCAGACCTTTGTGTGGGTGTTGATAACCCACAACTAAATCACTAAGAGTACGGAAACAATTCACCTGCACTCCTTGCGTGGCCTGAAACAAAAACACATGACTCAACAACACATACAGGCAAACAGATTCAGAGATCAAGACCACATGAGTATTCAAAATATGCATTACAAAATTTCACAATTACATCCCTATTCAGGGAAGGTAGCCAGGGAACATCATTGTTTTAAAAAGTTACCAGGAAAAATCCAAAGTGTGAAAAATTCCGTTACAAAACGTGTAGGCCTATGATGACAGATCTTTTTAGCTTTTTAAACTTTTGATCACATCCTAATAATTTTTAAGTCTTATTCTTTTAAGTAATTTGTTATTTATATTTTAGAATCCTTTTTATTAAATAAGAAATATTTTGAATTCTGACAGACCTACACGCCAAAAAATAATTTAAGACACTCTATACTGCATAAACTAAAAAAGGAAGGCAGAAATTGCAGAACTACTAGGTTTGCCACAACAAGAAGTTGGTCTAGGTAGGGTAACTCCCAAAACATTTCCGATTTTCCGGTTTATGGACCAAAGATACAATTACATTATGATGCCCTCATTCTTGCGTCTGCCAAACTCTACATACCGCAAAACAACCACTAGCCAGCTACCCACTGTGCAAACAAGTGCACACACACACACACACTTTCTCTCTCTCTCTACTTAAACCATCAGGCATCATGACAAATAAAATAACCCGCTCTTTGAATGCCTTTTTTAGAAGCTTGTATTTTCAAAGCATGGTCGATGAAACCATTTTGGCAAAAACGTTTAATTATTTCCCCTAAAATCTCCAAATAGCAGCATGTTTTCCTTCCAAGAGTGCAGCTCTTGAAAAGCGATTAAAAGAAATCAGACACTGGACGGGGGAGAACACTCAGAAAATGCTTCTTTTTCACAACACAAAGCAACTTAATATGATTTTTCTTGTGCTTGTATACGTTATCCATTCTGTGTTTTAAAAACAAGCATTGCCTATATTGGTAGAGTGTTTCCATATGAAACACACTAACATATCTCATCCATGATAAGAATTTGCAAAAAGATCAACAATGCATAGTACTGCTGTGTGTCCAGAATCTTTGACACAGAAACAATTATGTCACTCATATTTTCTCCACGCAGAAAGACAAACCCATTCCAGTCATTCCCTACTGGATCAGGAGCGTGGGTGCTGGAGGAATCTGTGTGAAACGTTTTATTGACAGCAAGTGCCACCAAGGTCAATTTAAAACCACGCAGCTGCATGCTTCAGACAGCACACAAGAACAAGTCTGCTTTTTTAAAAGAAGAAGAAGTGAAAGTAACTAGATGAGTGTCAAGCAATTTCATTGTGAAATTGCAAATTCATTTAAAGGTAAAACTGTATTTTTAGGTATCCTGCCTAACACAACATAATTTTAGCCTGCATTATTTTTTTCCCTTGTGACTTGTGCACTTGATTAGCAAACTCCTTTATCTGCTCACCTGCACAGCCAGTAACCCGTCTGCATCAGGGAGGATTCGGTATGTATGAACATGTCGCTGGAACCTATAGACAAAACAGATAGTTGAAGATAAAACAGATATTTTTTAGTTCAGCCAAAAATTAATATTTTGTAGTGGCTATCAAAATATAGTGACTATAGTGAGTATAGTGTCTTCTATGGATGTTCATGCTCCTCTTTTCCATACAATGAAAGTGAACAGTGACCATGTCTGTCAAGCAAAATTTTTACTGAAGAGCAACTTGGCTTGACTCGTATGGCTTCATAAGACTGTACATGTTCTTGGACCATATTTATAGTGACTTCTTCAGATCTCATCTTGTAGATCAGCCCAGACATTCTACGAAACATATTATCTGATGTTAAGTGGAAAATAGATAGCCAACCAACGCTTTAAATATTAAATGGAACATCGTGCGGCTTTATAAAACAATGTGTGCACACCACACACATTGATGGTTACCATGGTGACCACAGGCAAGCATGTTTAATTCTGAAAGTAGGTTAAAAGTTCATTTATACCCTATACAAGGCCAACGTCATATAAAAGCCGGCCTGTTAATGTGGTCACCGAGGCCATCTGTATGTGTCATATCATACAAGATCATATTTCTTTCCCCATAGGAGGTTAGATAAACCAGAACCTGTGCTCATTTGCATTTGGCCACACAACCTGGAACACATATTCAACGGAGCCCAATGAAGACACAATTAGAAAGCTCAGTGTTTCCAGGTAATCTAAATAAAGAGAACAAAGCACAGAGAGGAAGTGTGACTGTGTGAGTAGATGTTTTGCATGTGAACTGTTTCAGAGAGTAGAGATGAGGTAGAGGGCAAAGGGAAAGAATGAGGCAGAGCCAGACAACAAGCGAAAAGGAGAATGAATGAGAGAGAAAGAAAGCAGGGAGAGCAGTTGGAGCTGGAGGGCTCAGCCTTCAGGAATGTGTCTGGCTGTGGGCCGCAGTGGAGAGAAAGCAGTGCGGTCACTGGAGCCTGTTCCCTCCTACAGGGGCCAGAGACAGGAGGAAAACAGGGAAAACTAAGGCCTGAATAAAGCTGGGGCCTAGAGGGACTGCTGTAGACTGGATCTTGTCTCCTGGAGCTCATGTGCATTGAGATAGACAGTGCTAAACTATCTGAAAGGTAGCCCCAGTCACTGTCTTGCCAAAGTTCTGCTGAAACCTGATGGGGAAGGCAGACACATGGCTGTAAAATCCATCTCACAGGCACAGACTGTAGAAAAGGACTACAATATTTCTTTGACTTAATGGCTATACCTGGAAACTATTGTGATTTACTTTTTAAAAAATGTCATTGTCACCAGGAAGTGCTGTGAATAGACAGCTGGGTGTGGTGCCAAACTCATTCTAGGTAAATTTATCACATCACCAACAAGTGTGTGTAAAGGCTGGAGTACACTATATGACTTTTTTTAATATTTTGAAGTTTTAAAAAGCTAGGCACCATACACTTTGGAAAACCGGTCATCACACAACAAACGACTGATGATCACACACTACCTAATGTGATCCTGCAATACCAGTCATAAGTAGCACCGGTATATAGCAATAACCAACAATACATTGTACAGGTCAAAATGTAAATTTTTCTTTTATGCCAAAAATTAGGATATTATGTAAAGATCATATTACATGAAAATTGTTTATACATTTCCTACTGTAAATATATCAAAACTTAATAAGCTTTGCTAAGGACTTATTTTGGACAACTTTAAAGTTTCTTAATATTTTGATTTTTTTGCATCCTCAGATTCCAGATTTTCAAATAGATGTATCTCAGCCAAATATTGTCCTATACTAACAAACCATAGATTAATGGAAAGTTATTTATTCAGTTTTCAGATGATGTATAAATTAATCTATTTTATAATTTTTTTTATTGACCCTTTTTGGTTTTATGGTTCGGGGGCATAAATTTCATGTTGCTCTGAACACAACAAACTCATGCAGAAACATAAACCTTGTTGCTAGAAGATGCATGACTATATGATGCAAATCTGGCAAAAAATATCAAACATATTTGATATCCTCTGACTGGCTAAAAGCATAGTCTAAACATAAAAAAAGTCTGCAAACTTGTTCTGCCTTTTGGCAGCTAGCATTGACTCATTACCCATCTGCAATTCTGTGCAGAAGTTATGTAGTGTATTCCAATCTTGAAGTGTTTTACTCACAGCAGACACAAGGCGTAGGCTCCAGACACAGATTCGCTGTCCCTCACCAAGAAGCTGCCGTCTCTCCCCGCACGGGCCAGCAGCTCTTCAGCTCGAACACGGGTAATGTCCCGATGGTACCACGCTGCTGCTGTCATGGTGCTTTCAAAAGAGCTTCTTAGAAGAGTATGCTACTGTCTAATTTCCAAAAACTACAGTGGTTGATACAAATGTGCTGAAAGATCTCATATTGATACTGTTGATCTCCAGTGATGCCAAAATCGGAGGTCTGTACTGTCATCCCCTCTCTGTCAGAAGCTGAGCATGCAGAATCGGATCCAAAGAGTGTTACGGAATCCAAAAGCTTAGTTGTTTACACTGTCTACTGTGTTTGCCCTCCCATGAGCATTTGCACTTTAAAGGCAGAATGCGTATTTGGCTTGAGGGCAGATCCAGGACCGGCCTCCTTCTCTCGTGATCTGTGCCGACTCCACTTGTGAGAGTGAGACTGAGGTAGATGACAGAGCGCCTATACTCATGCTGCTCACCCCACTGACAAACACTTATTGTCTGGCAGCAAACAACCTCTGTGCAAACGTATCCAAGAAGAGGAACCAAGGGTGAACACCAGACAGTGCAGACATGAAAAGGCAGTGGAGCAGTATCACCACAAATTCAAATACTTTTCCACTCGGTTGGTTTTGCCTTATAAGGGCAAGGCAACGCCCCTCTGAGAACTTCAGCTGATGTCTGCAAACTCCCCTAAAGGACGGTTAACTCCATCCAGAGTTTCACCAACAAGCCTTAGGGTACGAACTAGACCTGGACTCCATAAGCAACCATGAGGGTCGTCTTGAGATGTAAAATCAGAACGGATGGACCCCTGCCAAATGGAAGGAAGTGCTTCACAGCTCCAGATGGCAGAGGAGGAAGAGAGCAGAAAAAATGAAAACACTAACCTGAATTCCTCAAAGTGACCTCACGTCATCAGTGATGCATGAACCAGAACTTTCAGTCTCTCTCATGTTTTCTTTCTATTCCTCCCAGGGATCTTCCGAAAAACCCATACTGTCCCATTCAAAATCACGCTGTAACTAAATCATGGTCACATGCTTTGAATCGGTCTCTACAGCTCTTTCCCGGTCATCCACTCACAGCTTCAGAAGATCTGGGTTACTGTGCTACGCATCCAGTTGTTTTTCTCTCACTCCTTTTTGGCTTTCCAGCTCTCTCTCTCTCTCTTCCACTAGCCTCTCTCTCCAACTCCCTCTCTCTGTCCAGGAAGTGAAGAACACAAGCTCCACCATATGGATACGATCATCCCCCTTTCTCTGCGTCTCTTGTTTTGTCCTCCTTTTCCTCCTCCTGCCCTCCTTTTCTTCTCTCTTTCTGCTTCCAGCTGCTTGACTAACAACATCCCTCACTACTCAGCAAAAACTGTCTGCAAACCTCACCACCAAAAACAAATAAAGCACTCCACCCCCAAATCTCTGTTTGTTGTGAGCGGGCTATAAAAAGTCATTGTTTTTCCACTATTAAGTAGCTATGAAGGAAGTCGGGCAGTCCCTAGAAGTTTCTACCGCGCCCTTCATTCGTAGTGTTGTCTGTTCAATGTTGTGGCAATAGACCACAGATGATCACATGAGGGTTCGGGTTTTTGTACATGCAGGAGCTTTCAGAGGTGCCAGCATTTAGAGTGCCACAGATGAAGACAAATGATCACAGAATGTAAATAATCTTTATACCCCTGAATGTGCAAACATTCACGTACACTTTTCCCCCTCTGCTCTTGCTGTGGCTTTGATTTGCATGTCATTTTTCCATTTGAAGTCAACCTGAATTGGTGACCTACTGTCACCTACTGTCAAAAATATATTTTTAAACTTGATTTTATCCTTTCCAAATTAATTGGATATAGTGAAAAGTGTAACATACCAGAATGGAGCCTTTGAATGTGAATTTTGTAAAACATTGATTTGTTTAAAGTTAAAATTATTGAATAGTCTGTGTCACCCATAGATTGTCAGTTTGGAGGATAAGCAATTTATTGCATTTTGTTAGAAGATTATTAAATAATAAATTAAATCAAATTAATTAACAACAGATCCTCTGTAGTGAATGGAGGCCATCAGAATGAGTGTTCAAATGGCTGATAAAAACACCTCCACATTTGTAAGAAACAAATCCATCATTAAACATTTTTCTTTTTAAGCTCTTGCTTCTTGGTAACAAGTCCTCAATTCATAATATTGCTTTCTCCAGTGAAAAAAAGATGTCATAGTTACTCCCCAACACTGGTCATATCTGAATCAGGAGTGAAATATGCACAGATCAACCACAGTTCTGTGAGGACACCAGGGGGTGGAAGTGTTAATATTGATTATGAACTATTTTGGCCTGAAGCAATGTTTTAAGGTTAAAAATTAGCTTTTCACTTCAGAAGTTGTTCGCTGATGGACTAGAGAGTTCTGTGGATTGCATGTTGTACAGGTGCATCTCAATAAATTAGAATGTCGTTATGAGAATAGATTAGAATAGATTCTCTTCAGGTCTGGTGAGTTTGCTGGCCAGTCAAGCACACCAACACTATGGTCATTTAACCAACTTTTTCTGCTTCTGGCAGTGTGGGCAGGTGCCAAATCCTGCTGGAAAATGAAATCAGCATCTTTAAAAAGCTGGTCAGCAGAAGGAAGC
>JAUMHE010000063.1:13540121-13556954 GCA_032359235.1 Enteromius mattozi | reverse complement strand
TGTGTAGCCTAGTGAACAAAACTGAGAGAGCATTTTGAAGGCTCAGGAAACCTTTGTTTTGAGTTGATTAGCTGATTAGCATGTCAGCATATTCTAATTTGTTGAGATGATGTGAATTGGTGTGTTTTTGTTAAATGTGAGCCTAAATCATCACAATTCAAAGAACCAAAGATTTAAACTACTTCAGCTGAGTTACTAAAATAAATGAACTTTTCCACAACATTCTAATTGATTGAGATGCACCTGTATGTCTATTTTAACTGTTTGGACTCTCTTTCTAACAGCACTCATTCACTGCAGAGGATCCAATGGTAAGCAAGTGATGTAATGCCAAATTCCCCATTTTTAGGAAAGCTTTATTTTTGGGCAATTAAACAAACAAACAAATAAATAAATAAGTATGAACATATTAAGAAAGTGAATAAATGAATAAAACTTCTTAATGTTATTTTTCCAGTTAAAATATCTAATAAAATAAAATAAACTGATATTTCTTAAACTTCCCAGCTGTATCTACCTACTAAAAGATTATTTTGTCTTGTTGCACCAGCAGATTTTTTCTCCACTTTTTTCATTAAGTTCATACTTAAAACAAGTGAAATATGCTTTTATCTGAAAGCAGTGGAAATATAATTTGAATATTGCTTCTCAATTGAATGTATTTTATTTCACAGTGCTTCACAATAAAAACAAAACAGATTCAATTTAAAACATGAAGAAGTCATATTTGCAGTGTACACTTTTAACATCTGAGTGGGATCCAGATTCTTTAGATGGCTGGTTATGGATACATATATAAAGGTCACATGGTTGAACATGCCCGTTTTTCTGTGTTCTTTTCTGAAGGCACAGTCCATCCAATTACCCCCTGGGTCATGTTTACAAAACACACAACGGATTACGTCCATCTCTGATTAAGACTAAGCCATCTAAGACATGCTCTCAGTGTCCAACACTTTATAAAGTCACAGAATCTATTTCTTCTCCTCCACCTCAGGGAATATTGGCCTTTGTTTGCACCAAAAAAACGGGCAAAGAACTGTTTCCAGAGGTTTTCTTGGCCAACAGTTTGGATGGATCATGTCTCAAACCGCATACTAAAACTCCCCAATCCTAGCCCAAGCAGAGCTCAAGCTTTATTTTAATCACATTAAATTTTGACTGCATTGGCTGCTAATTCAGAGTGAGCCATTAAGACTAGCAAAGATCAGACTAGCAAAGAGCATTACCTACTTATTCCAAAGTATTATGAGAAGCAAACAGGTGATGGAAGAGGATTTGCCCTCTCTAAAGATAGATCCCTCATGCTTAAATAGAAATATTTGGCTATTTAAATTGCTTAAGTTCAGAACACCTATGAAAATAGTATTACATTGTAGATCTCCTAGCCTACTTTTTGTGAGTGAGTATATTAAAAGAAGTATATTAAAAGAAAATATTTGAAAATTGAGAGAAACTCAAAAAATAAAAAAACCTATCTTTCGAGTAACACGTTACAACAATGTTTGTGTATTTTGTCTGTCTTAGAGCCGTAAGGAGATAAGAAAAGGTCTAAGACAGCAGAAAAGAGGATTATGAATACAAGCCAAGCATATGAGCATTAACAATTGGCCCCTTCATGATAAACCACTTGCATTTACTGAAAAAATTTAATTAAATAATAATAATAATAAGCTAAATTTAACTTAAATTATCTCTAATCAAAAATGATTTCTTCCTGCGTTTTAGGTAATGGGCTGTATGTCTGCAGTCTTTAGATAACTCATTTAAATTAGTCATGTGGGGAGTGACTGAGCGAATGAGAACACAGGAAATGAAACCAAGATGTTTAGTGCAAAGTTGAAAACAGAATTTGGCTAGGAAATTCTATGATGTGAACCTTAGTAAAAGTATTTGTGGCTTGTAGATAGCAAAGTCATGTGTTGACATCTAGACCACCCGATTTGAATAAAACTCAGAGCCAAAAACAGATACAGTATGAAACAATTATCATTAAATGTTATTTTCAACATTCCTTAAAAAAAAACATATTTGGCATTTTTCTAAGTGAAGTGATGTCAAAACTTACTGATGTATGTTTTGAAAGTAAAAACATACATCAGTATAACCCCCCGAAAAAACAAAACATAGCATATTATTATCATGTAAAAGTCTAATTAAAAGTTAGATCAGTTAGAGACAGCGGTTTAATTTTGTTGTGTTGTGAGCTTATGTTTGCTTTTTTAATTATTTTGTGTTGTGCACTACTGGGCCACCGAGTGAACATAGACTAATAGTGATCAAAACACCTTTACATGCCATTTGAGCGGAGCACAAGCCCTATAAACATAAACCATCTGTTACAGCAGGTGTGAGGTATGGTCAGAGCCCAGATGTCCCAGTCTGATCCTTTTTCATCCTCAGAAAAAGGTTTACATCAGTCGTTACTTCTATTAATAACAATATGTTCAACGCTGCATTTCCCATTCAACACTCTTTAAATTAAGGCCTTATATGATAACATATAATAAAAATAACTTTAACAAATGTCCTATAAATACTAAATAAATTAATAAATAGTACTGACAGGTATTTTTAACAAACCCTTTTTCTAATTTAGGTTATCTGAGAAAGAGTTGGGACTAAAAACAAATCTTTTTAGTAGCATCTGTTTTAGGTACATTGTGTAAAACAACTGATAGTGACACCTAGTGGCGTGGATGCAGTGCCATTCAAAAAGATGACAAGTTACCAGTGACATTGTAGATATGCATTACTGTCATGACAAATTTATTCCACAAGCAAAAGTGTTTAATGAAAGATGGTTAATCAAGTTTTAGTAGCATTACGCTTGTCTGTGTAGCTGAAGTTATTCAGCATTAGTGCAGATGCATTTTGACCTCTTTAACCTCCACCTTTGTAAGTGATTAATAGACTATTTGTATTGTATGTCGTGTTCACAAATGTCCCTCGAACTGCTTTTGAAGAAGCCGATGTTCTAAAATAGTCTGACACCCACTTCATGCCCTCAAAACCCTAGAAGACTAATGCCATTAAAACCATTTTATGAATTTATTAAACCAACAGGAACAATTTGAGTAGTATTTTGAGCTGATTATACTCTGATGTCTGTCCAAGCTCATCCTGTTATGAACGTGCTGTATGTTATGAAGCTTTAGGTGCAGTTGTTATTGTTATTCTGGCCTCATGACATGGAGAGTGATGCCATGGTGAGGACATGCCCTAAATGGACACATGCTATGTTGGAGGTGGAGCTCTGAACACAGACAAGAGATGCAAGCGTATTATCACAGTTCTGACCAACCAAATGACCCTGAGGCTGACACTCTCATTCATTCATGTACTCCTCAATAGCTAAGCCCCAAGTCCAATTCTGTGTCTATTTTTATACATATTGTAGCCAGAAAAAGATGAGAACTAACCAACTAATAGGATTGGGAGTGAAATGAACATTTTATAACGTAGGCCGTGTAAGCCAAAGAGAGGGAGGAGAGTTTGCACTATAAAGGCGGACAAGACAAACTGGGAATCACACTACAAAACTATCAACACTAGCGGTGCTCACGTGCAACAGTCAGGAGCAAGGCAGAAGACGCACTCTCAAAACCAGGTAAGATCTGGACTGTCATCACACTGAAAAATGCACTTAGATTTTGGAGTGCAAGTTAAAGAATTTAGGACAGATGTTGATTTGGATTCAGTTTATATGAGCTTGTTCAGTGTGAAGACTAGCATTATTTTTCACTATAGGAAGATTATAAAAAATAGTATTGAAGTTGTCAGTAGGATGGCACCTTTGCAAAAGGTACACATTTGTACCTCATTTAGGCCTAAAGTATGTATTTTAGTACATCAGTGCACATATTAGTATATAAAATGGTACATTTTAGTACCTTTAGAAATGGATACTGCCACAGTTACAGTTTTTTGTACCTTTTTTTGAATGCTATAATGTAGACTACAGACCAAGTAGCATCAGTTGTTGGCATATTCACTGTTTTGCTTTCCGGTTATTCCTTTAACAAAGCGTTATGCTAATTGATATAACCCTAACCTGAAGGAATGAGGTCATCTTTATCAGGAATATTCATAGTTGATCATGATCTAAATATGACATATGATGATTAAGCTTTGCATCTTGATTGCAATTGAGAAAAGTATGTGATCATCATGTTTTGTTATAATTTTTATAGTTTTAAAAAGCTTAATATTTGTTTTATTACTTTTGAACCACACTGCTAAGTTACACTATAAAAATCTAGTGTGATTTTTAAACAAGAGCTTGATGGATGAATTTCGCTAGACTTCGTTTGATTAATTCATACTCATTTACACCTGAATTGTAATTAATTTATCTTGAGTTTTGTTGGGTATGCTTCTGCTTTGAAATATTTAAAGTATGATTTACAATTTATAATTTTTTATATATTTATTTATATTTATTTATAATATTTTTAAATATTTCCAAAGGCCATGCAGTCCCACATTTTAAAGGGATTTAACTTCTGTCTTCTATTAAAATATTTTATGCACATCCATATAATGTATGTAGCAAAGTAGATGACTAAAGATGACTAAACACTTTTCAATCACAGTGCTTGAATATTCAAAGTATATTGCAGTTGGCCTCATTCACAGAGACACATTAGAAACAGATAAGAGCTAATCCTGAGTTCGGCTTCTCTGGAGGATTATGAAGCAGTCTATCGTTATGCTAATCTCCTCTTCCCTGATTAGCTCTAGTGGATTGAAATCTCAGCAGGACAACATACAGACTTTTTTTTTTCAAACACTATTCTTAATTCAGGGAAGGATGTTGGTATTTTTAATGCTGCTAAATCAGACGACTGCCCTCTACTGGCACATTTTAAACTCCAAACTTTTCCCTTTTTATTTCAGAAAGCCTCAGGTGACTTTCCATAACCATGGCAAAGTAAGTTTGTGCATATTCATTCATTCCAACAAATTATAAATACTTTAAGGTTGAGACATAAAGCCATTCAAATCATCGTAATCAAAATTTCAAGACCATAATTTATCTGTATCCTACAGACTATTCAATATTTTATTCATATTTATGACACCTAGATTAAGCAGCTTTCATGTAATGCTCCTACACCCTGTTCACTAGTAGTATTAAATCTGTAGAAGTCTTTCTGGTCTTCAATACTAGTGGATTACCAGATTATAAGAAATCCCTTTTAGAGTGGATTGACAGGATTACCACAAGAGTTTAAAAGTAACAGTGCAAAGCTTAGCATATGCAGAGGACTAATCACCTCACGGACACTAACATATTAAAAGGCATGCAAAAGCAAAAGATATTGTACTCTCATAATGATTATCAATGATAATAATATCAAATTTATATCAAAATTGATGTCATTTCTACAGGGTTTACAAGAAGACTAGTGGCAATGGTTCGGTAAGGCTCACTTTATACTGCTTACACTTCCCATTACTTGTCATCGTCTCCAAACATGCATGCTCTCAACCAGGATTGCCAGATCTGAGTATCAAAACTAGCTCACACATCAAAACTCATGCCATTCCAATACCTAAAATAGATCTTATGCATCCCTATAGGGTAGAAGTAATTATAAAGTTTTATAAAGTACCTCACAGGAGTTCAATAGCTCCCATCTCTCACAAAACTAATCATCTAGCACAGTTTTGTCATTAGCAGAATACAATATATCACTTTTCAAACAAATATAATTTATATGTCAAACCTTCACGTTTTATGCAATATGTCAAGTTGGGAAAACAACAACACCCTCAATGGAAAACCCTTTATGGAATTTATATTTATAATTCAATTCAATTCAATTCAAATTTATTTGTATAGCGCTTTTCATGATACATATCATTGCAAAGCAACTTTACACCAAAGTAATGTTTTACAGTATATGTAGTATATAATTACAAGACACAAGCACATGGATTAAACATCTCAGTAATCATTTATTACAGTTATGCCTTTATTTGGGGAGAAGAGACTTTGTGGACCATGTGGAACATGTTGACCAAGTTGGTACGTTTTTACTACTTTTACATTGTTTATGTAAATTATATTTTTAGTTTTTAATTTTTTTACTTTTCCCTAAGACATTTTCCCTTTTTTAAGAAAATATATGTATATCTATACACACTCTAGTTCAAAAGACTTGTAATTTCCCTTTCAGATGGGGTGCTCAAGATTGATCCTTCAGCTCTTGATGGAAGGAAAGGTATGATCTAATGTGAAACATTATCATTCTAAACATTTGTAATTAATTTAAATTCATTTAGACGCTTTATCTAAATTATTTTATTTTTTAGTGTGGATACAGCTTGCATGTGCCTTCCGCTATGGACGAGAGGATCTGGATGTGATTGGAGTTTCCTTTAGAAAAGACATCTGGACAAAGCGCATTCAGATGTATCCCTTTGAGGGAACCAAGCCCCCAAACACTCCAATGCAGGATGCGCTGTTGAAGAAAGCTGGAGACCAAGGACATCCCTTTACTTTTGATGTAAATTCATGTTAGCTATTCAATTTATGCATTAGGCATTTAAAAAAACAACCAAGGATGTCCTTCATTGGTGTCTCTTCTGTTTTGTCTCAGATTCCAGGACATCTTCCATGCTCAGTGTCCCTTCAACCAGCACCAGAGGACGCCGGGAAGGTACAGCAGCGGAAAAAAATATGCACCAAAAACACCCACAAACAGAAAACTATGATTCTCTAATACGTAACATGTCTACTTTTACAGCCTTGTGGGGTTGACTATGAAGTTAAAGCCTATATTGCAAATGAAGAAGACGACACAGATGAAAAAGTGGACAAGAAGTATGTACTGCTCCGTTTTAAGATAATTGCCATCAAAATGAATACATTTTTATTCTGATTCCAATATTTCTACCAATAGGGACACTTGCCGTCTGATTATTCGTAAAATCCAGTATGCACCAAATGAGCTAGGAGCCGGACCTAAAACTGACCTCAACAAACAGTTTATCACTGCAGACAAACCTATTCATGTGGAGGCCTCCATGGAGAAAGAGGTACAGTGTTTCAAAATGCTTGTTGTTGATCATTTATGAAATTGTGATGTTTTCATCATCTGCAGTTCTATGTCTCTTCATTCACCGCTGATTTCTCACCCTTCAGCTATACTATCATGGAGATCCTATTCCTATAAAAGTGAAAGTGAATAATGAGACCAGCAAAGTAGTGAAGAAAATTAAAATCAGCGGTAAGTATTTTTATTATTTATAGTAATAAACTAAACAGACCGTTTTCATCCATTTAAACTACTTAAACGTTATATATACAATGCAATCAGCAAAAAACTGCTAAGTAGCCAACCCTGCTTGAAAAAAACAGAAGCCCTTCTAGAATCTCTAATAGTTTTAATGAGGAATTGTATTGGATTTAACGGTCCCTTTGGGTCTCTATTGGTAATTTGTTGCCTTCTATTTGTGGCTTGTTAAGAACATTAATTCCTAATGAATTATGGCCTAAATCACACTACTGAACAGGGTCGCCAGGTCTATAACAAAACAGCCCAAATGTCAATTTCACAAAAAAAAAAAAAACACGTGTTTGTTTTGGCTTTAAATGCGGTGGTCTCTCGCGACATCTAGTGGTTAAAAATCGTACATATCACCTTTTAGAATGATTCATTATTGCTTTTCACTACAGAAGTATGTCTTTTAAACAATGATCCACAATAAACTTTAACTCTTTGTGTGTTTCAGTTCACCAAATTACAGATGTACTGCTTTACTCAGCAGACAAATACCACAAATGCGTCCTGAACGAAGAATTTGCGTGAGTGCACAGAATTTCACGTCGCATTTGGACTTTGATTGAGAATTTTTGTAGCACGTTTAATTAATGTGAAATGTCACACTCAAATAATACCATAATTGTTCATATTTTTCATATCTTTCAATATATATAAAATTTGTTTTTAATTGTTCTTGAGAGGTGAACAAGCCCCTTTTTTGACAGGGACCAAATTAATGCAAACTCCACCTTTGAGAAGGAATATAGAATCACTCCTCTGCTTGCCAATAACAAAGAGAAACGTGGTCTTTCACTGGATGGAAAACTGAAAGATGAAGACACCAACTTGGCTTCTTCAACAATGTCAGTTAATCTTTATTACAACATTGAGTATTTCCTTAAAAGTCATAACAAAGTGACTTATGCGAATCTCTGTATCCCTCTGCAGTCTGCTACCCAACATGGATAAACAAATGCAAGGCCTTGTTGTTTCCTACAAAATTAAGGTTACCCTGATGATGGGAGGTGGTCTCTTGGGAAGCCTAACATTAAGGTTTGCGTCTTTACAATTTTAGCCAAGGCTTTTTTCCTCCTCCTTTCTCTAACGGCTTTTGCTGTGTTATTAAAGAAGTTCTTTGACTTGATAATGCACAAACACTAACAAGGAGCAGTCTGCTTAGAGTGACCTTGTCGTCAACCAACTATGAAAAAAAAAAATCCAGCAGTACACGGTGTGATGTGGTTTACCATTGTGAACAGTGAAAGTACTCAAGACATGTTTGTCTTCTGTACACAGTGATATTACTGCTGAACTCCCCTTGGTTCTGATGTCACCTAAACCAGCAGGTGAGGTTTCTGTTTTTTCTAAAATGTAAAATCTGTGGGGGGCTTGTGTGTGTGAGGTGTATATAGCCCAGTTTTCCAACGATAGTTCTGTATTTGTGACCACAACATATTTAAAAAGTTCAAGTAATACAAAATTTACAGTTTCTAAAGTGGCACTGCTATGAAACTATCTAAAGAGCATCGTTTTCTTGTTTTCTAACTACATCCTTGTGCATCCTCAATTGAGCAGAAGTGTAAGTATCAATGTAAACTTTCTTTCCCATGTTAAAAAAAAAAATGTTAAACTTCTTTTTGTTTTTGTTTCTTAGACTTTAAGGCTTTAACAGGTTCTGTTTTTTAAATACAGGACTGATATCAACCTTGAATAGACTCTACAGCCAGTGACGGAGAGGAGCAAGCCAGAAGGAGAGACACTCAGGAATAGATTCCAAACAACTTCATTTCATGAGCTATAGACTATAGATGCTTCCTTGTTGCAAATGTCTGTGTAAAAGGAATTAGCTGTATAATGTTAAAAATAGGCTAAAGGCCTTGTACACTAAGATGAACTCAATGACACTGAAATCAAGCATTGGTCTGATGCTGATGTCATGTTTATTTCTTCTGCCTTTATCATGGGATCACAGATAAATAATGATTTAGTTTTTCTTTTTGTATGTGAGTGTAAAATATGTAAAACAACTTATTAGAATTATATTAAATTGTATTTGTTTTCCTGTTGTGATTGTGAAATTAATAAACATTGGACTGCTATGTGGACCACCATCAAAGTCTTTCCTCATCCTTCATCATAGATGCAGGGGATTATTTTTTAATCATCCTCACGTTATACACACACACACACACGTTTGTGTGTGTATGTGGTTTGGTTTATATATACTTGTGGGGACTTGAATACACACAGACTCATGGGGACTTTTTGGTGGGGACCTAAATTGAGGTCCCCATGGGTACAAAAGATTATAAATCATATAAAATTTGTTTCTTTGAGAAAGTAAAAATGCAGTAAGTTTCCTGTATGGGGCAGGTTTAGGTGTATGGTTGGTGTAGGACTATAGAAAATATGGTCTGTACAGTATAAAAACTATTACACCTATGGAGAGTCCCTACAAGAATAGCTGACCAGACATGTATAATATAGTGTATATATAGCAAACACATATATTATATAGCATATAGTAAACACATTACCAGTATGTGTAATGAACATGTCATTCTTGAGAAGTGGAACAAAACATTGAAAAAAAAACCCAATAAAACCTTGTACTTAGACAAATTAACATATATGAATCTTATATGTACTAAGCTGCTGAGCTATGCTTTGATACAACCTCCCAACAAAATGTGCTTTTTACCTTGGATTGTGTAATATAATTTCAACTTTATCTTTAACAACAATAAAAATATGTTTAACATTTTTCAAAACACATTGTTATCTTAGCAGACAATTCCACAAAAAATATAAAATATCACAATGAAGTATTATCAAAATATTTAACTGGCTTAAATGGTGGTGGTGGTGACGAAAACCTGAATTTGTAGTCATTTTAACTATCAAACACACTAACAAACACAACAAACAGTGAGTACGTTATTGTATATAAAGCTCTTATTCAAGACTCACATTTAAGTATAATGTTGTATCACTGAAACGCAAAATCTGACGGTGGTGACCAATTTTGCATTTCTTTCACACAAAAAAACAGAGTTCATTTAGCAGCCGTTTAGTTTTTTTCTGGTGATGCTAGATGCCAATTGAACCTGCTTCAGGAGAATAAAATGATCTGAATATTTCAAATCATTTCCTCAGAAACTGGAAGATGGTGTTGACATGTGGTTGTGACACAGAAAATATTAACAATATTCCAAAACTATAAAACTTAGCAGAGACTGTCTGACACTGATGTGATCTGCAGAGGTTAACTGTGGCAAGGGTATCCTTTAATGTGACAGCTGCCCCTGATTTTCCATGATTTTATTACATTTTTATAAATGTCTGACGGTGTCGACAAAAAGTGGGGTCAACTTTAAAATCTTATCAAACACACGTGTCATTAATAAACAAACTTGCTTAGAGAGGAAATATTATGAAGTGTTGCTTTTCATTAAACAAGCTCTTTTTCAACATTAAAAAAAATATTTTTATCCATTTTAAAGCATATGAATGATTGAACCCTTCTCTGTGAGAGGACAATAAGAGTCATAGATTTGATATTATAATGAGAAAATTAAATTTAAGGTGATAACTGTGTTAAATACATTCTATTATGAATCCCTCATAACATTTAAAATTGAAAATAGTTTTGTTTGAAATCTAATAGCAGTTACACTTGCATGACCTGTTTTGTCCCATGTCTCAAGAACGATAAGAGAAGAAAAGTATATAGGCTTCCGACTTAGTATTTAATGTATGTTATGAATAATTATCTATTAGCAGATTAGTGCAGCGATTGAGTCCCCCCTTGTGAATGAATGAAGGACTCTTTTCCTGGTTTCAGCAGTGGATTAGCTTCAGCAGGGTCAGTTTAAGCTTCAGGTTCGTTTGTGCGACATCAAATCATAGCGGCTTTACACATTCAAGGTCACCTAAACAGAGATGCTGTAAGGTAAGCGTCACTTAGTGTTATGCTATACGTTCATGTACATCGTCGTGTAGTTCATCTTAAAAGCGCATAAACAGCATAACAACACGGTAAAGAGAGGATGAAGACGCTACTGCGTCACCTATTTAAACTGTTGGTTAATTCAAACATAATTATAATAAATAACAAACATATTCCGAAGTGCGTGTTTGACAGACGCTGTATTTAGAAGAGTTACGGTTGTGCTATTTAAAACACAAATCCTTTGCAATTATGTCGAGAAATATCGCTATAGTTACTTTAACTCTGTATGACAGACTGTGGCGAGGTCTGTAATAATGTCGTCAGATATCATAATAAATACAAAAAAACATAGCATACTGCTTTGTTAATTATTAAAAACTCCGCAACACTCAGCATCTGACTATATACTTAAATTGCTGGCCCACATATTCTGTTCTGCATCGGTGTAACATAATATTATTGGGCCGTGTGAAGTTCCCAGCATGCAATGCGCGCACTACGTTGTTTCCAGTTAGCTGCTGGCTACCATCAAGCACCGGGATGATCAGAACTCGTTCACAGGGCCGGTGTGTTTCTAGGAAACGCGCTGGTCTTCGTTATTGGGACTGTAATATCGATGACTACCGGCAGCAGTTCGAGAGTGACAAGCAGTGGTCCGCTAGACGACAGTTCATTGTGAAACACGTTGGAGAGTACGAGGGACATGCTCTTGATAAGCTACTGGCCCTGTCGATGGTGTGGGTTAACCATGTGTTCATGGGATGCAGGTGGGGACTAAATTGAGTAGTATGAGAGAATTGGGCTATTTATACAGATCATCTTAATTGCAAAGTTATACATTAGTAATGCCACCCAAAGCATGTCGTCACCATTATGGCTGTTCTGTTTTTTTGGGGGCAGGTATGGCTCCCAACTGATGCACAAGGTGCTTGAGATGGCAGAAGGGATTGATGTTGGCGAAATGCCCTCGTATGAGCTAGTTCCAAACGCAGAAGCAAAAAAGAGGCCATATTCATCTGATGGAAGTAAGTCAATGCTTGAAATCAGTCTTTCTGTCTGTTTATCAATCAATCAGTCTTCTTATGCATCTGTCACACAAAAATCTTTATTAAACTTTTTTCAGAATTAAAACATTTTGTGGGTGGTTTTGCATCAAATAAACAAAATTAGGGCTGGTCCGAATACCTTTTTTTTGATCTTCGATGCCTCGATAGCAATCAACACTAAATATACAAAGCTTCTGAGGGAGGGGGCTGAACATGTTCTTCACACAGGTCTGTCAAGAGCAATACTTTTAATAAGGTAGCCTAACATTTTTCTTACAAATCACTCCCAAATCAGAAGTTAGCAGCAGAGTAATTGCTAACACAGTAAAGGGTCAGCTATTTAAATAAATAAATAAAAGCTCAACAAACTGTAATAATTAAAGAACATGGTAGCATACTTTTAATAACAGCATCACACATTTTAATGAAATAAAAATTTATGAACTCACTTATAGGGGTGTAACGATTAGCGTATCATACGATTCATGGGAATTTTCCAAATAATCCAAGTGATCATCCTTGTCCCCTGGGTAGTGGAGACTTGAGGGAGCAGAGCATGTGGGTGTCATTATTTAGTTGTTTGGAATGCACTTGTCCAAGGGATCAATGTAATTTCCTCATTATCTTCAGCTGGGATGTTCCTGTGACAAGGAAACGAACACAGCACGATGTGAATCAGCAGATTCATTAAGGGACGGATGCATTGCATTTTATATATATTAAAAAAAGTAAAATAAATATTAATAAAAATAAAATATAAAATGTATGTTTATTTTTAACAGTTATGCTAACAATAAAAAGACATTCATATTCAAGCGCAAATGAGAACTGTTTCTCAGGGGGGTGCAAGGTATTCAAGGAGAAAAAAAAGAAAGAATATTTGAATCTCAAAACTGAAAATCAAATGCCAACCCACCGTACAAATATTTCAATAATATTCTGGTCCAGCCCTAAACAAAATGTAAGTATTTTATTAAAGTTTTGAACAAAACAAGTAATCATATTTGCATGCAAATGTATAATTTAATCGTGTACTATTTAATATCTCAGGTGAAGAGCCCATGAGGAAGATGCCAGTGTCCAAATTCACATCTAGACCTCGATTTGAACCGGTCCACTTTGTAAGCAGCGGAAGCAGCGGCAGTGGAATCGGAGAAACGGATGAAAAAGAAAATGAGAAAGAGCGCAGGAGGGGTGAGATGAATGATGTAAAACAAAGGGAACCAGATCATCCGCCGTATAACGGTAACCGTGGCAACGGCTCCTCTTCCTCCTCGGGCTCTCTTGAGACCGGGAGGTACGGCTATGATTCTTGGCCTGAGCACAGGAGTAAAGACATGGCCTCAGGCGGCACAAGTGGGCTGGGCTATGGCAGCAGAGTGTCTGCTCCAAACTTCATGGGCAAACTGCAGCAGGAGTACACCACTAAATACAAGGCACATACTACCAGACAATCAGACTCATACTCAGAGGTAGGCCGAGCTGATGGATACGGAGGTTCTGGATGGTCTGGAGTCTGCGATAGTGGACGGCGTGGACTGGGAGTTGGACATCAGGATAGGCCAACCTCTAGCAAGGCTTTCAGCAGGGTATATGACGGTCCAAGCAGAGGCGGGTCTGGACTTCTCCCAACACCTTCACAGCTGTCCTCCTTCCCCACGTCAACAAATGATGAAAAACAGAGGCTGATTACCAGAGTAGCGTCCACCGTTGCTGTTATCCTGAGAGATCCAGCGTTCACGAGTGGACCTGACTCGCCAAACTACAATTTCATACTCAGCCGCAGCATTCAGTCTTGCAAGACCAACCCAGAGTACATCTATGTTAACTTAAGAGATATTCCACCTGCTGACCTCCCTAAAAACAGAAAAGTACCCTCTGAAGGATATGCATGTGAACTGAGGTGTCAGTCCGTGTACCTTGCCACTGGGTACTCCGGGAGCAAAAACGGTGCCCGAGACCGAGCATCAGAACAGGCCGTCAAGCTGTTCATGAGGCCGGTGGAAATTCGTATCCTGCAACGGCAGTACAAGCGTACTTACGTTGAAGACATGGTGGTTTGCCAGGTAAACACTCCAAACCCAATTCTTCCCCCACCTCTTCGCAACCCTGAGGACAAGCCGCCTCCTAGTACCAAGGGCCAATATGAGCCTGACCGAAGCAAACACTGGACAGAATTTGTAATCATGGAAAACGCACACGATGCCATCTGTATACTCAACAACTCTGCTGCGTTCAACCGCATGAAGGTTGATTATACTTTTTCCCCGGTTCCCAACAGCAATTTATGGCTCTGTAGTGTGTACTTACAGGACGAGCTGGTGGCTCAATCCAGAGGGACCAAGAAGAGTTCAAAACACGCAGCGGCAGAGGAGGCGGTACGGAAGTTGCGAATGAACCAAGCTGCTCATCAACAAGAGCAACAACATCAGCAGAACTTTTCTGCAGGGAACCATACTTCAGACCAGCCCGGTAGTCGCTACGTCCAACAAAGCAACAAGAAAGAGCAGTTAGATGAATTGGTCATCCTTGAAAACTCAGATAATGCTATTTGCATAATAAATGACACCGCTCAATTTAATAAAGTGCTTGCTAACTACAAGTTCACGGTTCTGCCGGACCATCGCTGGCGGTGTGAAGTTTACCTCGGCGGAAAGTATGTGGCTGCAGGCGTTGGACCCAAAAAGACAGTGAAGCACATTGCAGCAGAGGAGGCCCTCGCCACACTGCGGCGCACACAAGCTGTGGTGAAGTCCAACCTCAGGAAGGAGGGCCACGTGGACGCAATCTCTCGAAATCAAATCATAGCTCGTTCTGGTGAAGAATCCATGTGGCAGGAGATCAAGGAGGACAACATTGGTAACCAGCTACTCCGGAAGATGGGCTGGACGGGTGGTGGTTTGGGAAGAGAAGGAGAGGGCATCGCTGAACCCATCAAGGTCAAAGAGCAGTTTACCAGGGAAGGACTCGGTATGGACATGGACAGGCAGAATAACCAGCTGACTAAGCGCGATATAGAGGATATCATTCGTAATTATGCGAGTTCTGACCGCCAAGATGACCTGCGCTTCTCCACAGAGCTCAATAATGAAGAGCGCCGGCAGATACACCAAGTATCCCAAAGATACGGGCTGCGCAGCAAATCGTACGGACAGGGCCGACAGCGCTTCCTCGTGGTTAGCCGCAGAGTTCAGAAGGAACAGCTGATTGGTCAGCTTTTGCAGGAGGGACAGGTGGGACGATATGAACTTGTGAAACCTCAGGCTTTACAGTGACTTGGTCTAACAGGCCACTGAGAAACCAACAGATGACCATTAATAAAAGCAAAGCAGTTTTACTTGTTACTTTATTTCTGAAGAGTGTAAACTATTTTTTAAAAAAACAGTCGGTGGACTCATATCTGTAAAATCTGTTGTCAGTTCTCAATGATAACAGTGTGTACCCTTTGCCACTCTTTACCATGTATTTCTGTACAGTTCGTCCAGTTTTGCTGTTTGTTAGTTTGAGACCGTTTAATGAACACGCATTACTAACCAAACTTTGTAATATCATGTATCCTGTGAATGATATTTATTGACATGGGTATTAGTGGAGCCTTTGGCAGCATGTGCTCCTCTCTGAATGACATTCCATTTTATGTTTTCTCGATGGACAACATATCATTCACTGAGTGACTCATCCGTTGTAAGAAACACTTGAAATATAAAATAACCTTTAAGTAATTACAAAACAGTATATATTTTTGTCATTTTCTGGTTGTTGGTTGTAGAATTAAATATTTATCTCAACCTTAAATCTTTCAAATCCCTGTCTGGCAAATGCCTGAGCAGCAATCCCTGTGAAGTTGGTTTGCTAATTGCAAAAACTGTCAACCAGTCTGCTTGTAGTGACACATTAAATTGAATCTGGTCATTGTCCATTTCCTAGTTGATTTAATGAAATGTAAATACTTGTATTTGTACAAGAACAAACACCAGTTCATTTTACTGTTTATTTACAAGAAGTGAGAAAATGTACAGTTTCTTACATGGGTTACTAGTGCAAATCCGACACTCTTGGTAAATTAAAAAAAAAAGATTAGCTTAAATGGATACTGCATGAAAGCATCACATCCATGTGGTTGGAGAAGCAATTTAATGTGAAAATAAATGACACTTTAATGGAACTTAAGAAAATGAGCAAAATAACCATGCATCTGGGGTGCAACAGACACAAAATAGTGAATACAGAAAAAAGAAAAGCAAGACACGCTCAACTATGCCAATTTGTAATTCTCTGAATCCCAGGCCTCAGGCATGGGGCTTTGTGAGACATAGATCACTGTGTACCTTTAAACAATTACACAGCGTCAATAGGCAACACCTTGAACAACAGTATGAACTGCTTAAAAAAAAAGAAAAATTGTATTTGATAAAAAAAAAAAAAAAAATTCCAAAATTTGGTACATTACAATTTTCAAACTGGTTTTAAAATTTCAGGTTTTCCAAGTGCAGTTATAAAGGCATGTTTCTGAAACATGTAAGCTTTCCATACAACACAATATATATGTTAACAAACATCC
>JAUMHE010000063.1:13519452-13540021 GCA_032359235.1 Enteromius mattozi | reverse complement strand
CAAGTGCAGTTATAAAGGCATGTTTCTGAAACATGTAAGCTTTCCATACAACACAATATATATGTTAACAAACATCCATCTTTAACATCCTTCCAATATCATTTGGACCTCTGAATGACACATTAAGAGGCATTCTGTATGACACTTTTGCAGACTCAATTGAATCCCTGGATTCAAACAAGGATAATATAACTTGTATTCATACTGAAAACAGCAACCAACATGTTAATACCCAAAATGAAATCAGCCCACTGTGTAGGAGCAACTCATAAAACCAAAGAAATAAGATGACAAAAATGAGGGCAGGCCAAATAAAAGCAAGTTACCCTAGCAACAATATTTTGTTAAACTAAGGTTTATCCTCATCCAGGATAAAGTTCTGCATGAAGAGGGAGACCACAACACAACAGCACTCTAATCTTGCAACAGCTACAGAACAGACAATTCTACAGAGTACGTGGAAAATGATTCAAAACATGATGTGTTTTATTTTATTCTTTGCAAGGTGGTTTCCTCTTGTTGGCGAGGCGGACTATTGTTCGTATGTGAACTGTAAGGAGGGTCAACAGTCACGCCAGCTCTGTTCCACAATGGCCGACACACGCTTCTCATACTCTCTCTTGTTTTCCTGATACAGCTGAGCTGCCTGGCTGTTGGCAGGGCTGTTTGGGTTCGGCTCATCCAGTAAAGACTGTGACAATGAAAAGTAGGTTAACAACCTGAATAATGTACTAACATTTTTTATAAAACCATCAAAAAGGCATAAAAAAAAACGAGACCTCTCATTTGATTTTAAATTCACAACACTATCTGTTACTATCCTAATACAACAAATTAGTGTTGTCACAGTAACAAAATTTCAGTTTTCGGTATCATAGCAAAATCTAACAAAAACATTTTGTAGCATGTACCCTTACAATATTTTTCAATTTAGTAAAAATTGCTTTAAAAAAAGGTCAGGTTAAAAGTAATGAGATTCAAAACAGAAATATACTATATAGAATAAGTGGCAAATCTGCAAGATCTATTTTGACATATCAGATGTTTTGTTTGTCCTATCCACTGCTATGGTTATCACTGAGACAATCATTGCAATTTCAAATTCAATCCCACATTTAAATATTTTGTACTCTTGCCAAATCTCCCATTATGATCAATATATCGACACTGCACAATGAATGTCTTGCGGCTCGTTTCTACCGAGTGGCACAGTTCGGTACAGTACGGTACGCAATAATGTCCATTTCCATTGTTAGAAGTTGTGAATGGCACCAAAACAGTGAACCGTACCACTTTTTTGGTACCCTTCTGTTAGAATACCTTGCACAGCAAAGGGTACCAAAAGGTGGAGCTCAACTCACTTGATTGGTGACTAGAAGAGTCACTTTTGCGTGATGCAAGTGAATCAAGCTTCTCCTTCACTCGTTCCACTCTGCTGTCCATGAATGTTGGGCTCATTTATTATATTAGTGTGCACAAACAATGCATTTTATAGTGTTATATTTTCACACAGACAATAGCCGTTTCTTAATATGTGTTCTTTTCTGTTCTTGTGGACTAGTGAAACATCATTGCCCAAAGCAAAAAATCAAATAAAATCTAGTTTTAAGAGTTTTTCAGGCGAGAATGTAGTTTAAAAAATAATCAGCAGATTTGAGTTTTAAAGACAGCGCCTATTTGAAAATTTGCTCTGCTGATTTCGGAGCTCCAAACAATCACCGGAGACTCAGTGTTCATGTATTCCAACATTTGCCGCTGGCTCTGATGTGTCTGTAGTGATTAAACATGATATTTAACAGGTATTCGTGGTCTTATTAATCTATTATTTGCTCCTCGTCATATCGTTTCGATGAACACAAAATTGTTAAAGACGTCTTTACCATAGTATAGCACTAACTTGATAGCATAGGTTTGACTGAATTGTTTGATTTGTCTTTATTTCATTTTACATTTAAGCCTCTTATACCTTGTACTTATACATTTATTATGCTATTATTTTTCATTAAAACTGACATTTAACAAAAAGAGGCAAAGTTGTGCTTATTTTCTCACTTTTTCCTTGATCGCTACTTTCTGGTATATACCACACCTATCAATTAAGGGCACTGTTGGCAGTGGAAACACAAGCTGGATCAAGGTGTTCGGCCCTGAATCGTAACGTTCTGTACTGTACTGTCCCGTTATTTACATACAGAAAGCACACAGACCTTTAAACCTTGTACTTTTCATTGCAAAATGATTCATCAGGAATGGAGTAAGACTAAAAATTTACTAAGCATAGGGTAATGGTGACACCGGATTAGAAAAAAAAAAAAACTAAAAACTTGTGTGTAAAAACGGTGTATGATAATCTTTTTATTTTTCTTTGAAAATTGTTTTAATTTTGTATTTAGCTTTGTAGAATGGGTCAGCATTTTTAAATACTAATTTTCTTTTTTCCCCATACTCATCCAGATGTGGAAAATAGTCAAATCAAATTTCACACAAACTGTATAGGAACCCTGTAGTTTATGCAAAACAGCAGAGAGAAGTGCAGACATATCATACCTGTATAGAGGTTAAAATTGAGGAAACATCATATGTTGGACTCCAGCGATTCTGAAGAATGTCCAAACATATACTACCATCTGCATAAACTGAACACAAAGAAATAAACAGATTTTATGGCCCACAGACACATAAATGAAATACAAAGATTTTAGAAATGTAAAACTTACCATTAGGGTGAAACATTTTGGAGACAAACCGGACTGTAGGAGGTTTGTTTGGATATTCTTCTGTAAATTCTATTGTGAGTTTAAAAGTTCCTACGACAAGCATAAAATGAAAATATGAAATGAAACCATTTGCCACATGTAAACAAAAAGGAACATACCATGCTAAATACTACTACAAAATGATACAGTGGCACATACAGTATAATCAGTTGTCAGTATTTGGAACCCAAAGCGCAATGCTTATTCAGCTGTCAGTGTGGTTTAACTTAAGGTTTACATCATGATATTAATCTGAACACATTTATAATGTTACACAATTTGATTACAGATTTAAATAAAGTATTATGTAATTAATTAATTTTGTGAAGTATAGCATTATACAAAAGTTTGGAGTCAGTAAGTTTTTATTTAATAGAAACTAATACTTTTGTGACAGTGAAGACCAGGGTACTGTTGAAAACTCAGCATTGCCATCACAGAAATAAATGACATTAGAAAAGTGTCATATAGTAAAATTAGTGTGCAATATTACTGTGTTAACTGCATTTATTTATCAAATAAATTCAACCTATGTGAGCAGTAATAATAATAACAATATTTTAACTGACCCTAAACTTTTGAAGCTATTTCTCTAATTGCTACATTAAAACCTATATTCTATATATATTATATATATAAATATATAAATATATATACATATATATATATATATATATATATATATATTGAAATAAACATAACAGTTTGTGTTTTCTAGACTTACCATCTTCAAAGGGTGTTCCTTCAGGGCTGTAGGCAGAAGAAATGGGTCAACATGTCAGGTTACACATAAGACTTGGCATGACAGCAAGAAACAAAGCCAAAATCACCAGCCAACGTGCAGCAGACCTGTGCATTAGCATTACTGCAATCCAAAAATAACAAGGCACACAGTCTACGGATATGACATTTTAACCTGTTTCCTTCACCACAACAACACAACACAACACACAGCTCTATTCAGGACACCGTCACTTCAAAGATCAAATAACCAGCACCTCTTATGGGGGACCACTGGCCATCTGGCCTATTTAAAACTGCTTACATTACCGCTAACAAGCAGGATGTCATATCACAGAGCACGAACAGTCTGGGATAAACAAAATTGCCAGTGCACTCTGTTCAATGCTCATCGCTGCCAAAAAAAAAAGGCAAAAGATACAAACCCAAAAATGACAGCGTTCCAGACCATGATGTTGTTTTCCGATGGGGCTCCGCTAACTCCTGCTGGTGGATCCTCCTGGAGACTGAAACACAAATTACCCGGAAAAGTTACATTACATATACTACACCGACATTACGACAACAATAAATACTGCACAAATAGCATCCAAATACACTATCGGAGAAAAATAATGACGTTCATAAATGGCTACTGTGGGGGGAAAGTCGCCGTGTTAAAGCCAGAGAGCAGCCGGTGTTCAAAAAGCTAACGTTACCGAGGGCCTTTAGCATTTTCGGTGTCGCTTACCGTTTAAAATCTCTCATCAGACGCCGTCTTGCTGGGGTTGACATGGTTTAATTGGATAGCCAAGGCGTAAACATAAGGTATCGACGTTGTTACTTTGAATCGGGTTGAATAGTTTTACTTCAACGGACGTCGGTTTCGTCGATTCTATTAAATATCGATGTTAGCCGTTCGCTTGCTTAGATCCTCCTGCCTGTTTTCTCTAGTAAACCCGTCTCTCTGGAACTGGACCATACCAACACAAAATAGGGGACAAACAACTGCTCGCTGATATAAAAGTGCTCTCGATAAACATATTCGTGGTTTAGAAATCATTAGTAATGAACTTGTGTGACTGGCTGGATTTATTCGAGTGATTTCGATTAATGGGAAATACAGATATATTTTAAGGGAAACCCTTCAAACACGTAGAGTTGTAGCAGCCTAACATAGTTACGTCATGGGTTTGACAGTCACGGTAGGAGCGCTTAAATCTTTTTTTTTTTCTCCTTCTTTCTACAATTTGTACTGTTATTATTTGTATGTTTCTTTTTCTCTGCAAATAAAATAATAAAATAAAAACACAGGAGCGTTTCATATTGTAAGTTAAATATGTGACACAATGATAACTCAATTACATTTTAAAGTTTGCTATGGTGCAATAATTAAATCACTCGCAATTAGTAGTAAAACATATTTATTGGCATTATTATTATTCGAATACATTTTCTCACAGACCTTGACCGTGTCTTGTAAAATAACTATCAGTGGCCTATTACAATGACATTATCTATTTCTGTCCTGAGTAACCTGTGCTGTTTCTTAAAATGCAAAAAGTTAACCTAATCATTTTTTTTTAAATTAGTTAAAATTAAACATTTACATTTTATTCCCAAATATGAGTCATCAGTGAAACATAATTACAGTACATTTGAAATAGTAAAATGCTACATTTTTCCTGACATTTTTGTTCAATTGTGAAAATATTAAGAAATCTTAAGAGTGTTCACGTTGCTCAAAGTGAAAATAAAAGGCTGACCTCTCTGAGGTGTATCACAATTCATCCTTGAAGAATATACACATAAAATACTAAATAATGCACATTTTGAAATATTAGACAAATGACATATTGTAAATTATATATTATATAAAAATTATGAAACAAGATCTTTCACAGTTTGATTAGATATTGCACTGAAGGCAGGCTCCCCGGGTAGGAACTCCGCTAGAATGTATGACAGCAGCATCTATGAACGCACAAACACAATTAATAGAAATGTTAATCTGGATATTTGTTTTAATATGGATTTAACTGCATAAGAATCTTAGAGTCCTCACATAAACCAGTTTCTTGTTCTCCTCGGTGTTCTGGAAGATCTTGAACACAGTTTCAACATCAGTCTTTTTGAGAAATAGAGAGTTTGAATCTGAAAGCACCAAAACAATTACAGGATATTGGTATTGGTAAGAATCATTTTAAAAATGAAGTGGGCAGACGAAAAAAATGGGGAAATATAGCACATACATTTTGAATTTATAAGCTGCAAAGCCTTCTCCTTGGTCTCGTGTTTCTCCTCATCTTCACGTGGAGGCTGGATGGGCACGTTTCCTTCTGGCCACATCTTCTCCCGGAAATTGTCAATGTAGGATGCAATCTGAGCTTCAGTGGGATGCATCTTTTTTAAAAAGTTGTTTATTTTCCTGCATGGAAAAAAACACTTTTGCTTCTCTTCACATCTACAGCTGAATATCTTTGGTGTTTGAATTGATATGAAATGTGGTACTTACTTCTTTACCAAAGGCTGGACTGTTTTTAGAATGGCATCAAAAATGTTAATGAGGACTGAGTTACCTGAAGATGGTAAAGACAAATGTTGAATGGCAAAGAAAATCTCTTTTATTTTCAGTTCTTGGTGATCATAAAAGCCAAACAGAAGTTACAGGGAGTTAGATCATACCAGTTATTTCTTTAACTAACTCAAATATGGCTTTGGTGGCCTCAACTTGGTCCCTGTTTTTCTGGGGTTCCTTTGTCGGAGCCTGAGGCTGATTTGCCATCTCGTCCTTAAGCTGTCCCGTTTTCTCCTTTACTTTGACCTTTTGAAATCCATTTGACTTTTTTTGAGTTAACTTTTCTTTTTTGTTTGTTTTGCCCCTGGACTCAGCACTTGTAATGCCATCGACTGAGTCATACTGTAAGCCTTCAGTATGGTTCATGACTGAACTTAAGATATCACTGGAGTGTCCTGAAGGACTGACTAATTTGGACCTATTAATAAAGATATCTAAACTTTCAGCAAGACTCTCCTGTCCATCTGAAACCACATCCTGTTCATCAGAGGTCTGATCTTCCATATCTGGTTCTCTACATTTGAAGGGGTCAGTTTCTCTACTAGGGTTACAAAACATAATGTTTGTAGGCACTGGTCCTTCTACAATGCCCCCCTTTGGCTCTTCATCTGTGTCAATGCAGGCTGGCTGTGCTGTGGACTGTCCACTGTTATGTACTGAGGCTCCTGCTCCATCAAGCTTTTCATCTCCTCTGGGATTATGGGACTGAGGGAAAGAAAAAAAAAAGAAAAAACTTTCACCAGAGGGTGGCAGTATTCTCAATAATTTGCACCGTGCTGAGGCTAAATTAAGTTTAAAGGTATTGGTCTACTATAAAAATCAACAAACTTCAGCTCTTTGAATAAGACATCAAATTTTGATGCATGTATATTGATCCAAAACACACACAATATTGATAAATAAAAAAGTTTGGGGTTGGTAACCGTATACATTTTTTAATCTTAATTACTCGACTTTTGACCTATAGTGTATTATGTAAATTAAAAATTAAATTTGTATGTATTTCCGTATTTATATTGATCCAGTTATATAAAATATTGCTAAAAATATACTACCATTCAAAGACTTTTGAATGTTTTGAAAGAAGTCTCTTATTCTCAACAAAGTTGGATTAGTTAAAAAAAAAAATACAGTAATAATGTGAAATATTATTAGAATTTAAATACGCTTTCTATTTTAATTTAATACAAAATGTAATTTACTTGTATGATGGCAACGCTGAATTTTCAGCAGCCATTACTTAAGTGTCACACAGTACTTCAGAAATCATTTTAAAATGCTGATTTGCTTCTCAAGAAACATTTCCTATTATTAACGTTGTAAAAAGTTGTGCTGGCTAATATTTCTCTTTAGAGCCTTTGTCAAGTAAAAGTATTTGCTTCTTTCAAATAAATCTTACTGACCCCAAACTTTTGAACAGTAGCATTTCATCACGATGTTTCCATTAAGCTATGGACCTAAATCTATTTTTACCTCATCCTCATCTTGGATAGGATTAAGAAAGCTGGCAAGTCCATTCAGAAAACTCCAAACACCTCCCTTATGTTCATTATTACTCAGCAGCTGTACAATGGGACACAAGAACTGGAATACGGGCTGAGTGTGACCAAGCTGTGCATCAGAAATCAGTTCCTGAGGAGAAATGATAGGAGAACATTACCAAGGATTCATTTACACCTCTTTTAATTCTAGATAGTGTTTATGACAGCTCACTTGTAGAAAGTTCTCCAAGGCTGAGCGAACTTCTTCATATGCACCATCGAGATCCTGCTTCGTTTTCTCTACTATTGCAGATAAAGAGGGTAATGTGGAAGTATCCTTAAAAAAAGAAAGAAAACAGAAACAGAAAAAACCTTTTAAAAAAGCAAGCAATTCCATGCATTAATAAATAATAAGAATAATAATAAGCAGTATAATATTAAAGACTATAATACAAAATAGTATGGGTTTATGTTTTGAAGATTCCTCACTATGCCTTCTCTCACCTGCAAGAGGCTGTGAAAATGAAGTATATCTGACTGGGTTTTTTTTACATCCCAGTTAAGATTCTCAGGGTTATTTTTCTCCTCCAGATGAAGCGTGAAACACAGCTCTTCATTTTCCTCTTGAACCTAAGACAATGGATTTTTTAAACAATTAATTAATTTGTACGTTGTTTAGATTTCCTTGTTTTTCACATTTGTCTTACATTTGTAACATGGACTGCCCACTTCCCGATCCGCCACATCTCATAGGAAAGCCTAATCTCCATCATATCTTCTTGGACATTTGTTGTTAGGTAAACATCAGTTTCACTGTCCTTTTAAAAGAAAGCAGAGACAAACTTAGTTGCACCAAAAACTTAACGCAAATCAATTTAATATGCACCTTTTCCATACATAATCTGAGTCCATGCAGCTTCCCTCTCTGCTGCTTGCACCATCATCTTCAATAACAGCAGATCTTCGTGCTGATAAAGTCTTCTGCAAAAGCTCTTGCTCCTTCTTCTTCTTATGGTTTTTCTTTTTGGCTTTCTTTAACTTGACCTTATCAACAAATTTAGAAAGGTGTTCTCTGATCCTATTGCCTGCTTGGATAACATTGAAAAAGGTAATTAAATTACAGTTTATTACATTTTTTATGTACACTTGCTGCTCATAAATCAAATTACTAAGATGAAAGAGAAAGATACATCACCCTTCTTTCTTTCCTTTGTGTCTTCAGACCGACCATCCTCTGCTTCATTTGTCAATCTGCAGAATTTGTGAAAACCAGAATGAGGCCACCACGTGAGACTAATATGATAAATATGCTTATGTTTTTGAGGTAGCTTACACTTCTGCTTCTTCACTTCCCAGGGAAGATGGTGTGCCTTCCCTATCGGAGTGTAGCAGGTCTCCTGTCGAGCTTTTAGAGGTTACTCTATCCAGCTGCAAAACCACCATCTGATTCAGGTTGTCTGGATTACAAAGGCATGTCACGAGCACATCAAGAGCTAAAGATGGACAACAAATATAACAAAGAATTAGTAAATTAGTAGAAAATAGCCAATACAATTACTACTAAAAACACTACTGTTTAAAGGTTTGGGGTCAAAGTTTTACTCAAACATATTAAACAACACACCTGTTTTCACCCGTTTGATAAAAATGTTTCTTGATCACAAAATCAACATATTAGAATGATTTCTGAAGGATCATGTGACATTAAAGACTACTCTTTTTAATTAAAGAATTAAATTCAGCTGTGCATTATTACAAAACAAACTTTTTTTTTACAGGTTTTAAATTGTAATAATATTTCAAATTATTTTAGCATTTTTATTATTGTTTTATTATTTACTGCATTTTTGATCAGAAAAGCGCAGCCTATAAGGGAATCTGTTAAGAAAGACAGTCACCAACAATCATGATAAAATTAAATCTACAAAACAAATTTCATTTTCAGTTTATACTGAATATGACATTGGAGGCAGTTAGAGAAAGAATTTTAGAGAATGGTTCACCATTTTGAACAAAGCAAAGATTAGTTGCTTTGATATGCAGGAGTATTGTGGTACACAAAAATGAAGATAAACAAGTTTGTAGAAGCAGTGAAAACATGTTGAGACAATCCTTGCAGCATCGAGCGACAAAGTAATGTTTGTTTCAGAGATACTGTCCTAAACATAACAATGAATGCCACAAATGTTGGCACCAGATAGCTGATTAATGTATCTATCATTAAAAAGATCATTAGAAAGTATTTAGCACAAAGGTCAGTAGAACTAACCTTTCGTAGCTACAATCTCAGTTAAGACACACTGGTAGAGTTTTGCTTCCCAAAGGTGCTCAGGAAAAAGGTTTCGCACCAGAGCTTGAGAAAAGGTCCTGAGAACTGCCATCTCCTCAAACCTTGAACCAAACACTGTAGAGCTGAAACAAGTAAACAAATGAACATGGCATTTATAATGACTGTTTTTACTAGCAGTATTCCTGGAACTACATCATGTGATGAGTCATAAGTTAGGATTGAAAGTCCGTGAGATTTGGCAGAAAGAATCAGAGAGCATTGACAGACACAGTTGCTGTGCTCATGGTCTCGGAAATGGACCAAGCATAAAACAGAAAAGGGAGGATAATGATAAAAAAAAGAGTTTTGTCATTCATGTCAGAATTTACACAATATTCTTAGAATAAATAAGGCGTGGGCTAATGACACAGACAAACTTGCTCACCCATCTGACTGCTTTGCGTTATGCAGGTGCTGAGTGAAGATCTTAATACATCCTACACTGGTAGCAGACAGATCGAAGTTCTTTGCCTTGCAAATGACTCTCCTGACTACCAGGTTAAACTCCTCCTGTAGTACCCTATAAAGGGGCTGACTGTCGCCAAGTTCTGGGACTGTGTACCACGGCTGGACCAGGTGAGCATAGGCACATTTAAACACTGCAAAAACATTCAAAAAAATCTATTAAATCACGCACAACTACAATGATCCCCTTGTAATACCATGTATGTCTCTATAACTTTTGGTGAGGAAATGAACGGGGTATAAAGTGTTATGCCACACAAACCTATGAAATATTACCATATTATCTGATCTACTGCTTCCTGTTCTGTCATGTTTACAACAAATCTCATAGTCATGTCATGAAAATTCCTTTAGTCACTATCTCCAGACGTGCTTGAGAGGCACAATGGGGGTGATGCTTGCAAACAACAAAATTATTATTTACCCTGAAGGAGTGACCTCTGTACGTTTGGATATTGCGATGTCTCAGTTTGTGTGGTTTTGGCTGCATCAGTCTCATCAGTGACACCAACATGGTGAGCTTTCTTTGTCTGAAACAGGAGGATTAAGGTGCAAGGGATTAAATTCCAGTAATTTCACTGATGATGTCTCATATCATGAATACAGAAATGAGGTCAGTACGAGCTTTGGGGTTCTTGCTTTCTAAATGACCCTTCCTAAAAGGAATAAGGAACAAAAAGTGATTAGATGGTTTCTTTTTGACATGAGAACCAGAACTAGTCCCAAGCAAAGTGTTCAATTCCTATAATAATAATGAGCGCAGTTAGTTCTACCTATAAATTGACTTTATTATGTATCCATGTACAATAATAATTCAAGGTACGTATTCAATTGCCCTTCAGAAATTAAAAAAATGTATGATAGAAGCTTTGTTTTGGGACACAGACAATGGTTCCTAGCTGGTCAGGTAATTTACATTGTGTGAGCTGGAAGACCATTTTAGACAAGCGAAAAAAAACAGGTACCAGCTGGTCAGTCCAGTCCAGTAGGTTTTTGGAACATAACAACTGGTCAACCAGCTAATGGTAACTTTAGAAACCATGTTCTAAAATATACTTAGATTTTCCAACAGGAGAGTATAAACCACATTATGCACATGTTCACAATAATAATAATACAAGTTAATAATAAAGTTAGATACGTTGATATGCAGCAGCAGAAATAATTTAGTTACCTGTTGTTCTGTTTCGTCAAGTGTATCGTCCGTCTGAGTACTTGTTTCACGGTCTTGCTTTTTGAAAGGGAAATTGAAAAAGCATAAAAAACAAAAGAAGGCTTGTGTCCATATTTGTCCAAACTCTGAAAAGTACCAAACAAGTAGAAATACAATGGCGAGGAAGCACCGCCAAGTGTACATTGTTAAAAAGGTCCAGGTTCCTTCGCATTAGTTTGCTTCATTCGTCCACTTAAACGCAACACTTTATCCCGCGCATCTGCTCTCATCCAGACAGACTGATTGAACGCATATAACCGGAAGGTAAGTGCTTATGCATCTAGGAACTTGTGATTATAATGTGATTGGTGCACTTGAAGATGTCGTAGCATTTCACCCTCCCTAGAGTTTCGGTTTGCTCTTTACTGCAATCTGCTCTCTGTAGGTATTAACTGCGTGGTCCAGCGGTGATTTCATAAACAAATAGTTCTCGTCTACTTTCGCTTTACTGCTGTGTAAAACCTGACGGGTATAAAGCACGCACCATCAAGCATATGGTTGAAGCATTAATCTCCTTCGCCGCGGGGTGGCATACCTACGTTTCGTTTAGGGAGTGTTCCTCTTCGCAAAACAGGTGGTGAGGATTGTTCACTTATATTCTTGTTCAAGGTGACCAAATGTAACATAACATACATTTATTACAGTGTATTATTAATGAAGTGCATTATACCACACACAGTCACAAACTCTACCCGCGTTATTAACATAGAATATTGAGATTTCGAGAGTTCGAATCAGAACTTTAAATGATTCGCTTGTGCAGAACTGAGCGAACTATAGGCGTATGAAACTAAAATGACGTATGGAGGTTAATACAGCTCTTATTTTATATAAGCTGATGTCTTTATCAGGAGTTTTGATGATACAGGTGGGTGGAGGAAGGGGTCCTGTTTCGGTCAAGAATTGCTAGTAGAGTTTACATAATATCTCCGACATTCATTGATACGCATAATACAACTCTGCCACCTGCTGCTAACATTTGATATCTACAAAAATGACCACTGAACGAATCAGGAGTTTAATGAATCTTCTTTTTTTGTGTGTGTGTGAACGGATTCGAGTCTGAATTGAAGCTTCATCGCTGCTGGTTGTGCACAATCTTGCTCTTTAGCAGGAACAGCGATCCGGTTCGCAGAGGAGAAATGGATTCCTGGACAGGTTCATTCAGGCTGCTGGCATATGATTTAAACCTCTACGGTCACGTGATGGAGTACGGCACCCTGCCCGGTAGAGATTAAACCCGTAAAAATAGACCCTTTGCGAGTCATGTGACCTGCGAGTAGCGTCTGCCGCCAGCCAGCGCGAGATTGAACCGCATTCCCGGGATTACGTCACGTGCACCAAGACCGTCGGAACAAGACTGACTCTTGTGTAATCGGCTCATCCTGTTAACGCATAAAACACGTCCCACAGTACAAAAAAAGGAATTTGTTCTACTGCACTTGACATATTTCTCAACTAGCAGTGATATGTGTTTGGACAACTGACAAGTCACAGGATATGCACATTTCATATGCACATGACTTCTATTGCTAAGTAAAACTAAATCACAAATGATAACTGTGACTATCTGTGATACTGTAGTGTCAGGCAATCAAAAAGGATTACATCGAACACACCAAGTATATTATGAAAACTAACCACCCAGCATTCAAAGAAATTGGTTTAACAACTTGTTGCACCTGATCACGAGGCAATGATGGCCAGTGTATTATCACCACCGTCCACTATTTATCCCTGCTGAACATCCTGTAATACCATACTCAGGAACTCGCCATGCTTGAAGTGAAGGTGATGCAAGGACGGATTAGCATGCCAATTTACGACTAGCTTGATGTCTGCTAAGAGGTCAGCAAGGTTTTTAGCGTAAGAGTGCACGCACAAGCTGCCTTTTCCAACATGCTGGATTACACTGGAGGAGAGCCATTAGCCTTGCAGCTGTTAGAAACCTTCAGTTTCATTTATGCCTCTTAAAATGTCATCAGGTCACCTGCAACACATGCACAGAAGCCCTTGGTTTCCCTTCAATATCTTTCATATGATTCTGTTTGAACATCAGCTTGATTTGCCTGTTTGTAATTAAAAGAGATTCCTTACTCAAGTCTTTGCCTGTAAAAACTTAAGGAACCTCTAAATTACCACAAATGTGCAGACGACACAGAAATTAACATACAAATCTTGAGATTATATGCCTCAATGTGTAGGACTCCAAAATAAACCAAGAGTGTTGCAGGACTAAATTACATTGAGTAGCACAAGCGTCCCCTCAGCTGTCCTTGGCTCGGTCTCAAGCACAACTCTGGAAGTCCAACAGGGTATGAGGTTGCATCTTAAGAAAATAATACACTGCCTGACACTCAGGAACAGGTTTAAAGGCATGTGAGAAGTCTAGCCTCTGAATAAACACTTGGACACTTCCAAGTGACAACTCTCTGTGATGTTTGAAGGCGATTTGTTTTAGTACCATGTATAAAAATGCATCTAATAAGGAAATCACACTGAATTCTGGCAATGCAAGCTGTATTAGAAAGAAAACCCTGCCTGTGAAATCATTCTGGTAGCTCAGTTTGCTGACATGTTTTTAAAGGGTGGGGACAGAGTTTGTTTGAATTTAGAAACAGGGCGGAAGCCATCCAAACTGGTGAATCACAACACCTGTAAGGCAAGACATAAAAGGTAGAGGGGAAAAAAAAACAAAACCCAAGTAGTTATGGTGTAGGTTCATTCAGTGGGTCTTTATTGATGCATTGACTAAAAACAGACCGGCTGGAAAACAGGTAGATTTTAGTACCTGGTATTCTTTCTTTCTGGGAATGACAGTATGGTGAGGGGAACAAAAAGAAATAATAAGATAAACAGGGGCAAAAGAAAACCGCAAAAACAATTTCCCCCAGTACAACTAGTACTGACATACTAGTTGGTCCCTATAAATAAGGCGGAATTTGAGAGTCCTTCCAAATGTACAAGATATGTTACAGTTAAACATCTCACATTGAATGGTGGACAGGAAACGCTTAAATGACCTTCTTCAGCTCATCATACAAGACCAGCACAAAGGCACCACCCATGCCTCTGAGAACATTGGACCAGGCTCCCTTGAAGAAAGCCTTGCCACCCTCATCACGTGCGATCTTCCTCCAGCAGTCCATTGTTCCACTGTACATGATGTCAGCTGCAACAAAAAGAAAAGAGATCAATCCACTGCTTTATCTTCCCAATCTTAAAACCTTTGCAGTGCAAGTTGACAACTGACCTCCTTTACGCCCAGACTGCATCATCATACGACGACGGACTGTATCGAAGGGGTAAGATGCAAGACCAGCAACAGCAGTCACACTCTGAGCGATCATCCAGCTGACAACAATGTGGGTGTTTTTGGGATCCGGCAGCATACCTATATATGAAGGAGCAGATGTAGTGAATGCAGCAATGGCAGACATTGACTATACCACAAATGCAACTCAAACTCACCCTTGGCTGTGTCATAGATGCCAAAGTAGGCAGCTCTGTAAATGATGATGCCCTGCACGGACACATTGAAGCCCTGGTACAGACCTCTGATGCCATCAGACTTGGAGATCTTTACCAAGCAGTTACCCAGGCCGGAAAACTCTCTTTCTGCTCCAGCCTTGCCGACATCAGCGGCCAGACGGGTTCTTGCGAAGTCGAGGGGGTAGACGAAGCAGAGGGATGTGGCACCAGCAGCACCACCTGAGGCCAGGTTACCAGCGAAGTACCTCCAGAACTGGGTGCGCTTGTCTACACCATCGAGGAAGACCTTCTTGTACTTGTCCTTGAAAGCAAAGTTGAGGGCCTGGGTGGGGAAGTATCTGATGACGTTCGCCAAGTTTCCTCTCCAGAACGACAGGAAGCCCTGCTCCTTGGGAATACGCACCACGCAGTCCATAATGCCCTTGTACTGCTTATCCGCTGTAATCTGTTTGCTAGCATGTTGCACCTGTAAACACAGAAGAAAATCAATGAATGCACACAGTGAAAGACAACACAATGAAAAACAGTGATTGAAGCCTCTACGATTACAAGTGTCCCAAGATAAAGCAACTTAATTTGAATTACGCGCGTGTACAACCAGTTCTTAATTTACAGAACAAAACCCAAGAGGAACCACGAACACGTGATTATGCTAAGCGACAAAGAGCCGGCAAAGAGTAAAATACGCTATATCTTCCGGTAGGCGTTTTCCGTAAAACTGACCGAAACTGTCGGCAAAAATATTTAAATTCTTGTAAAACGGGGTGGGAAAAATAGATACATGCAATATCAAGTCAAAATGTTAGTATATGATGCGTGTCCTCTCAAACAATACCTAGGACTTCTCGTTCCTGGGACGCGAGCGTTAGCTTGCAAGCTAGCAATAAAGGCCTAGCAATTCACAGGCCTCCCCTTCTCGCGACCTTGGCGAGATCTGTGAGGATGCTGGTTTACCGCGTTTCGCGGAAGAATTTTAAAATAAATAAAAATAATCCTTCACAAAACCGTACTAAAGGAACAAGCCCCTTCGGCCCGGTTACATTCCAGTCGAAATGGTGGGTGCTTGAGGCTTTTCTCAGGATGTTCTCTCGAGGCGGGTTGGTAAAGGTTACGGAGCACTTAAGGCCTAACGTTAGTCGATCTTTAAACACATTATTCCACGACCAGCTCGATATTAAAAGGCTCAAAGTATGCTGAAAACATCACAAAGATTATATTCTCACTCAGTCAAGACGTTCGTCGTTACACTAGGCCCTCTCCATTCAATTATAAATTAAACATGTAATTAAAATTCCGCGGATTAAAATCTGTAAATGCTCCTGGGGTTTATTTAACTCATAAACTCTTCTCGGATTACACGGTGCTGGTTGTATTCACATTTTAACCCATTAAGTGATCTAACATCTTAAAAATCTGGGATTATATAATCCCGATAATATTACTGCGTATATTCACCTGAAGCAGCAGCTTGACTCTCTCGATGGGGGCCACGGCGGTTTTAGAGATAGCAGCGGCAATACCACCGGCCAAGAAGTCCTTGGCGAAAGAGATGGCGGTCTCGCTCATTGTCGGGTGTTCTTGGAGAGGTGTCGCTTGAAGAGGTCAATCCCGCTCTGCCGCAGGACTAGCGTGGAATGCCGGCTGATTCGAAATGGCCGAATGAAAAGTTGAGAAGAGATTTTTAAAAGGTTCGTCTCGCGAGAGCAAACGTACCCACCGCTTCTGAGATTTGATTGGACATTCGACGAAACGTCACACATTCCAGAAAGGCGGGGCCATTTTATGATGACGGAGGTGAATGGCTAAAAGTTAGAAAGGTAACCTTAAGCCTTCTCAAGGTGGAAAGCGTAAATGGCAACAGGAAGTTTTTAAAACATGGAAAAATGTCTTTCCAGGTAGTCAATAATTCATATTGTTTAAAACGCAACAAAATATACTGTATTTATGCACACTGACGATTCAGTCCAGTTTTTCGTTTCAGCTGTCAAGCCAAGTAGTAGTTCTCCAAGGTGACATAGCATGCATGTTTGTCACTAACTCAATCTCTGACTGTCTTTAGTTAATGATCTCCAAGACCATATGTGCAAAAGAAAAAGAGCCAGCATGTCCGCACAAAGTCCTTCACATGACTTTTGACTGTGTGGCTAAGCAAGTGATCCTTTTGGGAACAATATAAAATCAATACTATCTGCATCACTACCAACTCTACTATCGCAATTCAGTTTCGTTAGTATTATATAATACTATTACTGAGCGTATAATATGAGAAGTATAACAGTTGACAATAAGGACTAAGATACATTTATTTCTCATACTTCCAAGTTTTTTACAATATATGCTTAAAATGTAATCTTAACATGTGCCACGTTTTAAAAATGCCTTACAATGGAAAAACTTAAATACACTTTTAGTTAACAACATGATATATATTTCATTACAAAATGCACATTTAAAATCATACCGTCACATATGATCAAATATGCCAATGCAAAAACTGCACCACGATATGACTTTAAAAGCCACATGGTTATAAATAACAGAAGACCTTTAAAAAGGCCCAAGAGCTAAAAATCCAGTAAAGGACTAATACTTTGTTTGACAAAGGCAGTGCCCTATACTGTTGAAATGATCTTTCCTGAGAGGTGATTAATACAGAGATTTCCACAGTTTATAAAAACACTCTTTCGGTGGAGTGTAAGTCTGATGTGTTTTGAGGTACTGTAGAATGTACGAAATGAACTTGTTTCAAGTATGCATGTGCAGAATCCTTAATATCGGAGGTAAATAAAATAAGAGGTACAACTGTGAATAATGCATCGTGCCTTCCAGCAGTACAAACTCCTTATACTCATTATCAATGCACTTGTCAGAGTTCTGTTTATTACTGATAACTCCTTGAATTAGTTACCAGCGGTTTCCTATGGATGAACTCTGTGCTTTGTGTGGTTTTCTGTTTCTTAGGTAGCGCTTAAACTCCTGCAGTTCATATGGGCCCAGGCTCTGGTCCACGCCTGGTTTAGGCTTGTAGCTTAGTGGAGAAATGATGTAGCCATTCCGGTAAAGACAGACTTGCTTACACATCTCAAAGCAACTGAAAAGCAGGCCGAAATATGGGACGATCTGTAATGTTAAAATGAAACATAATATATTAGTAAAAAGGAAGTGGAAATGCATTATTAATATAAGGTGTTTCCACAAACACCCATTGAAAATATTTAAACCTGCTATTTCAAGAAATTTATCTTCATATAGTGCAAGAAGCAGACTGTTGTTGAGTAGATGTTTGTGTAATACAACCCTGTGAGTTTTTAATGAAATGCAAAACTTTGTAGAAAACATATGATGCTTGGGTTATTTTTATCTCTGTCACCACGTAAGCATATAAAACACCTTCACGTCACCTTCACCATGTTGGCTGTAAGGCCACTCCAAAGAGCCATGACGCCCTTGTTCTTGATGACCTGTCTGAAGCAGTCTATCGTTCCATTAAAATGGACATCAACTCCTCCACAATGGGGCAAAAGAAGACTCTGGGCCTAGATTAAAGACATTATAAACAGAAATATTCCTGATTATTAAGAAATAATTGCATACGGTTCCATCAGAGAATACGAACACTGTTGATTGTAAACAAGAAGTTAAAATGTTCATTTTTTTAATAATTCATGTACATTTGTTTTCCAGTAACAAACTGCATTCTCCTAAACTTATCTAAACCCTCTTGATGTGTGTTCTGTGGGCTTTGTTTACGGTGTCTATAGAGACTTTGTTTAGCACCAAACTGAAAGTCTCTGGACATTTAGTAGCTTCAGAAAGTTTATTCCTGACATTGCAATTTAACTTGCAAAAAGCAGAAATTTGTTTCTATTTTAGCGAAACAAAACATATAGGAACCAGATCATGTGTATTGTGTGTGAGAGGTCAGCTATCTTTAGACAGTTTATCTTCGGCATAGACACACGCTGGACACTATGTACATTCTCAGCTGCTGCAGGGCCTTGTGTCCTTAATAATGGCAGCTATTGCGCCACATGATCCTAGCTGCATTGTTCTGTGTGACCTGTTGCAAAAACTACTTAGAATTCAAATTCATGTTGCTTTAAAACATTTTATTTTTAACATAAATGAACGAAGAGGCCACAGCCAAGTTAAAAAGGTGTGAATTTTATAAACATTTAGGGGACTCTGCGATACTGGTACTATTTTGCCCCCTTGTGGTAGCATTGTGGCATTGCAGCATTATTTCTTACCTGCATTTTCTTTTTAACAGTTTCAAACGGAAAGGAGAGCGTCTGGGCGACTCCTGCTGCAAGACAGCCATTGATGAAGTTCTGCAAAGACGTGAAGCGAACATGGCGCTCCTGCCACAGCTTATCCAAATTGACATACACCGCATAGCAGCCAACAGAGAAGGGAACGGCACCTACCCACAGTAATCCGAACATTCATTTCATTAACTTTTAAAGTAAAAGTGTGATAGCTCCAGAAGTAATCTTATTAATTAAAATGTTATGTGCTTGGTTTTGATGTTTTTAAATATAGGTTTACCTTAGTTTGAATATTCTGAGGTGTAAACAGGATCAAAATGCATACCTAACACTGTGAGGGAAAAACCCCTGTAGAGAGCCTGAAGTCCTTCATTTCTGTAGATGGTGGAGAGAGAATGCAGCAACCCTCTGTACGTTGGTTCTTGGCAATTCTGAGCGATAAGTCTGGTTTCAACCACCTCCAGTGGATACGTCGCTAGAGCAGCAGATATGCCTGCCAGCCCACCGGCTACTATGGCTCTCCATTGTGAGATATCACCCAGTTCATCAATGTGAAGGTGGACAATACTGCCGAAAATAGAATATGAAATGAATAGTTGTGATATTGCAGTATAGCAATATCATTACCATAGAACCTAAGTTTAGAATACCAGTCATATGAACCAGATACATCTGATATATAACTGATATTAAAAACCTGATTATCTAGAGGCTAAAAACATTATTAAATGCTTGAAATAATAAACCTTTAATAACTAAATAACTTGTAGCTATATAGCTGTATTATAAGAAATTTACTGTATTGCATTTTCACAAGTGTTTTACCCATATTTTCAATTAAACATTAAATGGGAAACATACATAATCTAAACAGAAAAGTATCAATTTTCCTATTCTTATTTATTTATTTTGGGTGACTAAAATTATATGAGCATATTATAATGAGCATAATAGAATGATTTTTGAAGGATCATGCGGCAAAAATTCAGCTTTACCATAGAAAACTGTTTATTAACATTTTATTACAATATTACTGTTCACTGTATTATACACACACACACATATATATATATATATATATATATATATAAATAAAATTAACGTTTACTACTGTTGGTCTAAAATATGTAAATGATTAGAAAAATAGCCTAAATCTAAACTTCTTATTTTAAATAGAAAGTAACATATACATATATACATATATATATATATATATATACACTACCGTTCAAAAGTTTTAGAACAGTAAGATATTTAATGGTTTTTA
>JAUMHE010000063.1:13483659-13513389 GCA_032359235.1 Enteromius mattozi | reverse complement strand
TAATAAATGCAGCCTTGATGAGCAGAAGAAACATCTTTAAAAACCATTAAATATCTTACTGTTCTAAAACTTTTGAATGGTAGTGTATTTGTAGCAATCGCTAAAATCATTAGGATATTAAGTAAAGATCATGTTCCATGAAGATATTTTGTAAATATCCCACCATAAATATATTAAAACTTAATTTTTGATTTGAACTTTTTTTGGACAACTTTAAAGGTGATCTTCTCAGTAAAGGTGATCTTCTCCCTCGGATTCAAGATTTTCAAATAGTTGTATCTCTGCCAAATATTGTCCTTACAAACCATACATCAATGGAAATCTTATTTATTCAGCTTTCAAATGATGTATAAATCTTAATTTTGAAAAATGACCACTTATGAGTGGTCCAGGGTCACATATAATGCTTTTTATAACATCTTTTGTCATGTTTTGTAGTGATGACATATGATAAAAACTATAAACAATACTGTATATCCACTGTACAATACAATACAGTACTAAATTCTATAAATATAAATATGAAAAGTCATAATGTTTTATTTATCTTCTGACATGTTTTTGCTAAATACATTCACTATTTATTATATATATATATATATATATATATATATATATATATATATATATACATTTTAAAAAACTGAAATAATATATTTAAATAAAATAAAACTATTAATATATTTAAATTTATATTAATAAATTAATTAATAAATTGAACTACTGATTTTAAAATTGAAAGGGGAATGCAAATTAGTTCAGTTGACAAAAAAGTTTGTTAAATTCTTGTTATAGGCAATTTAGGTCAGTGTTAATATATTCTTATGAAGAATTATTACTATGAGCACTGAGAAGGTTTCATGACAGCTATTTAGTTATAGAGGCTTGCAAAGTGCTAGATAGACCTGGGCTCCTAGCAGCTGGTCCTCCTATCTTCACATGTACAACCAATAAATCAATATCAAATCTAGCAGGAAGCCAGATGGCCTCCCTCCAGACCCTCGACATAGTGGGTCACAGGCCTCTCAAAGCCAGCATGGCTACTGTAAGCCAGACCAACAGAGAGAAGCCTTTGAAGGCTTAGACATTCAACAAGGAGGCTATGAATGACTAAAGGGGACAAATAAGCTGTTACGACTCGGGTCAGATCAGTGTTTGTGTTTCTCTGAACATCAAAGGCTCAAGACTGTTTGATATTCAGCCCCCACACCTTGATCCAGAGCCGGGACAGGTAATGGGGTGGAGTAGTCCATTGAGTAACAAGGAGGGGGGGCTTGTAGAGTCCTCCTCTTAGGTCTTGCTGTAGGGCACTCGATTCAGACAAAGAATCTTTTAGGGCCTCTGACTCCCTACAGAGCAGTCGGCCCCATGAAACCACGAGCATCTTCTGCTCACGGCTGCGACCTGTGCCAGGATCTGGGCCTCTCTGTGGACTTGTGCATGCAGTGTCTGGTATTGGTACAGAAAAATAATAAAACGACCATTTCTTATTATGTTTATTTTTGTATTACATGGTAATACTGTGGTATTTTGTAATATAACTTGGTGCTCAAATTCCATTGTACTTACGTGGTACTTCATGGTACTTCATGGTAAATAAATCTTAGTGTATCCATTAACTACACTCATCTAAAACCTTCGCATTAAACATCATCTAATATGTCTTTAATCACTGGTTCATGTTATTGACTTTCCTTGGCTACGTCTGGATACTTAAATATGAATTAAAGGCCACTTTGAATCAATAGCACATAATATTGGCTTGTAAATCCATTATTAAAAAACATTTTCCCATAGCATATGCGCAAAAATTTAACACAGAAGTTGTCGTAATTTTAAAAAGCTAGACCCGAAAAAACAAGTTAAACAGTAGTTTGATTGAATGGCTGTTCACAGAGGAGTGTGAAATGCCAGCTCTATGGTGAGGTGTGACTAGGGTGAAGGGGGCAGCTCTGGCCTTTGTGTAACTCCCAGGCTGAATGTGCGGCAGCTATTGTTTAGACACGACCGCCTGGCCTCTCAGTCTCTCTCCTCCACAGCTTTGTCCAGAGCTGCATGACCACTTCCTTAACCCAGGTCAGGGCAAGGTCGTGACTTTGGTAACTTACCCCTGGACCGTCTGTGCTGTCTGCACATCCATAAATGCATAAATGTTCGGTCAGGCTGACTTTGAAATACACTTGAGGACCTACCGGGGGGGGGGTGGGGGAAAGAAAAAGTATGAGCTGTATTGAGCTGAAATTTTAATAAGAAAAATTATGTACGATTGGATGAAAATTAGCTAAGGAGAAAGATCACAAGAAAAGTTGTAAATTTATAGCATAATAAACAATAAATTACACGAAACACTTCACAGAGTGACTGAGAGTTTACATAAAGTCCTCAGATTTACAATGTTGAATTAACCCCCCTGTTAACCCTAATGGGCTCTTCTATGTAACTGTGAAGACACAGGTCAGTCTGGTCTCTTTCTCTTGTTCCAAGGCCTTATTGGACTGTGAAGAATGAGACCCCTTCTCTGTTGATAAGAAGAGGAAAGGCTAAAGTGCTTAAAGGCATGGTATACACAGTTTTGGTACTTTGATGGAGGCCGAGTGAAGAAGGAGGGGAGGTATATCGGCTGATAAAGATCACCATGGGTCTTTGATCTTTAAGAAACTGATAAGATGTTACCAAGTGGCATGCTGGGTGGACAAGCAGACCCACATGACAGGTACAAACAAGCAAACGCAGCCCCAGAGGTGATGTCTGCGAGGAGAGCCAGATAGCTACAAGAGGAATGGCAGATGGGCAATTAGCCATTTCGCTTTGGAGTGAAGTGATGTGAAAAGTTAACACAGCAAACTTGCCTCACTGAACAAAGTACTTTAGATTTATATTAGATATGTTATGGATGAGTAGAGCGCATTATTTATGACTTAAAACATTGGAGATCATGTTTTCATTTACCTAATGGAAATAATCTAACTTCCTTTTATAGGAAAGTCAGCTTTCCTAGAAATGAAGGGCATGCTTCACCAAAACAGCACACCAAATCAAAGATTTTAAATACATTTGCCCAATTTGATGGCGGAAGATTGTTAAAGTGACACTCGAATGTCAAGCTAAAGCGTAGCGGGGGTTGAGCTTTGTCTGCATGCTCCCTAGGCACTGATTTAGGGCCTGCATGTGGATGCCAGACAGAGCCTGAAGTCTGAGGGTGCAAGCTGCAGCGTGAAACAGATGCCTGGCTGTCTGGTCGAGGGAGGAGGGGGGTCTGTGTTGAATAAGATGTGGGGAACTGCCTGTGGAGTTAATGTGCTTTCATTGGTCCTCCTAGCAACAGAGCTGTAATATTCACTGCACCTGCACCAGGTCTGTAAGTGTGCATGTTAAGAGGAGAATGCTGGATGTTACAGTGGATATCTGGGAGTATGTAATTATCTATATTGGCTTGCACTCGTTATATAGTGACAGGAAAGAAAGACCATAGACACATCAGTGATAGTTCTTGCAAAGACTTTTCTCTTTTGATTACAATGCACTCTTGCAATCCAGACACAATAATACTATAAGCAAAACTGTATTAATAAAGTTTGAAAATAAAATAAAATCTGATGGACTGGACAAATGACAAATACAATGTAATAGAAAATAAATAAATAAATAAATAAATTGACTGGTCATTCTTCTAGGACAAGCAGTCTGGAAATGAATGGATAAAATTAAATATGAAATGAAATAAAATAAAATATGACGAAATGGACTGGTCATCCATCCAGGTCAAGCAGTCTATCTGGAAGAGAAGAGAAGAGAAGAGAAGAGAAGAGAAAAAATAAATTAACTGGTCATTCATCCAGGACAAACAGTCTGGAAATTATCAAATGAAATAAAATAATGTAATATAATATAATATTAAATTAAATAATAAAATTAAATGGACTGGTCATCCACCCAGGACAAGCAGTCTGGAATAGAATAAAATAAAATAAAATACAAATAATCTGTAATGGACTGGTCATCCATCCAGGACAAGCACTCTGGACATGAATGGATGAATAAAATACAATAAAATATAACTTCACATAAATAATTCAAATGAAATCAAATGGAATGGTCATCCATCCAGGACTAGCAGTCTGGAAATTAACCAAACAAAACAACCTGTAACGAACTAACTATTCATCCAGGACAAGTGGACTGAATAAAAAATAAATGGATGAATGAATCAAATCAATACAAGAAATTTGGAAAATGTATAAACAAAACAAAATAAAATAAATTAAGATTTCCGTCTTAAGCATTAAGTCCAATTCCTGTTCATGGCCCAATGACAAAGACAATTAAAAGAATTAAGACGTAAGAGCCTTCATTATCAGTTCCCTCCTACAGACATCAAAAGACACATACAGTGAGAGTGCAGCTGCCCTGGTGGTGTGACTTTCTTCTCTCACACTGTTGTTTGTGTTGAGGATGTTTACCGATCCCAGGAAAGACAAACAGGTTCATTCTTATTTGTGGGAGTTGTGCTCAAACAGATGAGCCAATAGGACTGATTCAGCAAAAGGGTCAGTCTGTTACTCATTGTTGCCATTGTTGTTCTTCGTTTCCTTTCACGTTGGCTATGTCTTCATACACAGACGCTCCTGTCAACAGCCAGGGTCACAACAGGAATGTTTCAGAATACAGTGACTATACTAGTGAAAGAAAGAAAAAAGTGTTGTATTCACATTTGATCTTTTGGATTGTACTATTATCAGATCCCACCATGGCTAAAAATGCAATCAGTTTTTAGATCAAATAAAGGCTGTACATTGAAGGAATTAAAAAAAAAAAAATTATTTCTTCTACAAGTTACATACACTGTCAGTCATCCATAGTGAGTGTAAACATCTGGGGACAGCTGCACAAATGTGGCACTCGCACATCTGATCTCTGCAAAAGAAAACAATATTATTTAGCTTGCTTTTGATAAATCAATTTAGCATACATCATGTTTGTACATCACTATTGTTGCTGGTCAACTGTACAAGCTCACACAACAACATTTCAAGTCAAGTAAAGTCACCTTTATTTATATAGCACTTTTAACAATAGGAGATAAAACAGAGATGTCACTGTCTAGCTCAGTTCAGTTTAAATAGTATCTTTGCAATCAAATCAACGATAATCACAGGAAATTAAGTGTCCCCAACTGCAAGCCAGAGGCGACAGCAGCAAGGAACAATTTAATGACAAATATAAAAAACATTTATATGATTCACTGAAAAAACAGCTTTAGGTTTGACCTTGATTCTTTTCTAATGACTGTGTAATTTTTAATAGACTCTAGTTAGTACAATGTTCTGAGTAATGGACAACATTATGTAACAAAAAAAGAATGATCGGTTTGATCAGCAATAGTCTTTGTCTGCGCTGGGGTATAAATCACAGAAGGAACAAGCCTCAGCGCAGAGGTTTTATGAGGGGACACTTCCCTTGCGTCCTGCAGGGGGTAGAAGCCGACACTGTTCGAGTGTCAAAGAGCTTTTAACTGGCAGGATCACAAACAAAGAATTATTACTTTATTGGACATCATTTAGGAAATACTTTTTTGCACTTACCCTGATTTCTAGTAGTAGAGAATAATTAACACATAAGAGTTATTCTCTTAAAATGATAGTTATTATCAAAAGTTTTTAGATATACTCCTGCTGGGGTTGTCAATTGATGAAAACCACTCAGAGAATATAGCAAAGGTCCTTGCAATTAATTTGTTAATTATGCATCCATAAAACAATTATACACACAAACTGTTTAAACGAGGACTCTTAACAATTGGACAAGTTCACTACCCTAAAATGAATGATGGCCATACAAGTGCTGTCTGAGTTCAAATTTCAGCTATTCTGACAGCGCTAATGAATTGCTGACACTAAACAACACTATTGTCAAAACATGTGGAGAATGCACAATATTCATAGCTACAGAAGCATACAGATGGGCTTGCAGATTAACCAAAGCCACGTTAAGATTTTGTGTACATGGGAGACTGGGGGTAGTTGTGATATACTTTTTTGAATTAGTGTAATAAATAACATTTTGAATTTAATTCAAATAAAAATGTCAGTATAATTTTTGTTATAACAGATTATAAAACAAGTGAGCACAAGAAAACTAACTAGAAAACATTCAAATAAGTGTCAATGACAGGCTAATAATGACGTTTTACTGAACTGTGTTATCAGGATGAGGGTGTTTGTCATAAATGTAAGGTCACACTCTTATTTGGTCTGTTTAAAAATTGTTGTGTTGTGTAAGTTTTCACAATTTAGGCCTATAGTAAGCTATATACTTGTGTCTGTATTGTATAGCCTACTGATTGGCATGCACACAATTTCCCAACACCATAGATCTTACATTTTTGGACAAAACAAAGTTTTGATAATTTTGTAAGTTTCCTTTTGCATTTTTCCCCCTCCAGTTTCATGATTTTCTTGGTATTTCATAAATATGTTATGGTTTAAATACTGTTTATTAGGACTGTGGCAACTTACAATGTGACAACTTTACTGTGCATTGTAAAAACTTTATAAACAACCCTTAAAAATGATCCCGACTTCACGTTTAAATTTCATAAATGCCGTACTTTTCCCGCGTTACACATCTCTGCACCTGCACGCCACGCGCTGAGTCCAAAGGTGAGTTTGTTTTCTACCTGCGTAAACTTCCTGTGAAATCCTGTGACCCGACGTGTTTGGCTGAAACTCATGCTGGTTGCGTCGCCTACGGTTTATTCCTACCTGCCGTGTTTCCCAGTTATTAAAACATGGGAAAGGAAATAATTAAAAGCTTATATTTTGGAGTTTAGACGAAGTCAAGACGGTGTATGCTTTATATTTCGACCGCGTCTTTGTTTTATTACTTCCGGAAAATCCGCACAGGTAAGACTAGTTTCGGTCTTGAGCGCGAAATATCCAGCGCGTCTCTTTTCTTACATAACACACTAATCTCACAACATTTCCTTTAACTTCTTCTTTAAACTACTGTCGTTGCCTTATTGTCGTTGAATGTGAATAAATGAAGGTTAAAAGGACAGTTAAGCGACCATTACACCGCTTCTTTCATAACAGGTCACCTCGAACACATTGTAACGTTAGGTGTTTTTGGCAGGTTGTAAAGGTAACTAGGCTATGTTAAACTGAGAAACACATGCGTTATTTGTGTTGCTTTTTATCCAGCTTGTAATTCAAGGGCACTTGGTTGTCCAGGTTACCATCAGAATCTCCTGTCAGCTGATTGATGAATGATTTATGGCTGTTTCTTTCTCGTGTGTCACATCTACCTGCAACGTGTCGGTCAGACCGATTTAAAAAGGCTGGGAAGTACTTTTTTATAGGCTGATGTGATCATATGTGGTATTAAATTAAAACATGTTGTATGTTTTTAAAGCATGCTGTTAATATTAGTCTATGACTCCATAAAACGGTTAAAGTTACCCCCCTAGAGAAGGTGGAGTCTCCTTTCAGAATAAACAACTGCAACAGACCTCCAAAAGTAAACAAATATGATTCATTCTTTTTGATTCCCATTCTTCTCCTTGTTTGCTTGTGGTGTCTATTTTTAAGGTAGCTGGTTTATTCCCGTAAAAGAGAAAGTGTGTTGTTCAAACGTGTTCTAGCGTTAAATGAACTATTCATTTAGAAAATTACAATTCTGTGGGTATTTACTTCTAGTGTTATTATTTCCGTGGGTGCAGTATGACTTTCTTCTTCCATGGAACACAAAGGAAGATGTTGACAGCATACAGATTAGGTGGAAGTGGATGGTGACTGAAACTGTCATTCCCATTTATTATGTCGTCTTATTCCTTTTGTGTTCCACAGAAAAACGAAAAGTATGGAATGAGGTGAGGGGGAGTAAATGATGAAACGGTTTTCATTTTTGGGTGAAGTGTCGCTTTAAATGAAATGTTGATTAGAGGAAGAGAGTCTTGACTTGGAGGGCAGTAAAGAAGAACTCCAGGTGACTATACAGCAGAATATTTTCATATTTTCCAAACTTAGTCATTCAGTCTGTGCTATTGCCCATGTATTCATTCTATAAGGGTGTGTCGGAGGGAATGATTCATGGCCCTGCTTGAGTTGGGTAGGTGAGAGCATTTCAGACTGGGTGTTCACGTTTTCTTTGATTTACCATTTGTTCTGTAGGCGATGGACAGGACAGGAATTGTGCTAATTTATGACATCAGCACCCTGGTAATCTTAACATCTGGAAACACCACGTGGACTTTGAAACAGTCAATGTTCAGTGACTGTTTAGTACACAAACAGGTAAATGACACGTTGTGGATTTAGATTTGTTAGGTTTTGTAGTGGAGTACAACCTTGAGAGGTTCACAAACTCTGTATCATTACAGGATAGGAGAGATTGACAAGCTGCTTGTCTCCAGTGTGTAAGATACTCCCATGAGGCTGTGGGGTGAGTCCATCTATCTTAGCCAGGGTCACAGCTACAGTGGACAAGTGGGGAGGTAATTCTAGCAAAACACATCACTGAGTCTTAAAATTCAGGGTTTTAGAGTGTTTATTTACTTTCATTGAAAGGTCAGAAATCCCATATTATGATGAGAATATTGTTTTACTTATTTTTATATATATATATATATATATGATCATCAGTCAATGCACCACACTTGCACCCTAGAATTGAAGTGATAAATTTTACACTGGCAAGCATCAATCAGTGTTTCTCTATCTACAGTGTGTATAAAGCATTCATGCTGCACCAATATAAAAATTCTAATGGGTTATTTTCATGTTATGTCTGATATTAAACAGTAGATTTTATACTGTTTTGTCTCTAAAACAGTAGATAAACTGTAATACTGTAAGTGAATGTACAGTACAGTGTGATGATATACAGTATTAAAATAGGATTTTGTTATTAGCTAAAAATGACATTTAACCGTGTTACTGAATTATTTTATTAAAGAATGGTGTTTTAAAGCTTAAATTTAAGTAAGTATTAGATGATGGGAAAGATAATGTTAAAATAGTAGAATTATATATGTGTATGTATATTTGTTTATTAATGTTATATATATATATATATATATATATATATATATACTATCAGGGGTTTTCAAACCTGGCTACAGGGATGGATATATATATATATATATATATGTATGTATATGTATATATATATATATATGTATATGTATATGTGTAAGTATAAATAACAAAATAATATTAAACAAAATAAATCTTGAAAAACAAATTATAATGTAAAAGTGATATAAATAATACAGCTAACATTGGAACCCTATAGATAGAAATAGAAGAAAAAAAACTCTAGAAAAATTGAGTCTTTATATATAAAATGTTTAAATGTGCGGATGGAAGTTCTTTAATCATATTCAATAATATTAAAGTGCTAAATTAAATCTACTTGACTTGCCACTGATTTAAATGTTTAAGTGGTAATAATTTTTGGGGGTTATGAGTCACAAATTTTATGTTAATTATTACACTCGCCTGGTTATGTCCAGTCAGTTATCAGTAGCATATTACGGAGGTTAGTGAGTAAGAGAAATATGTCCTGCGTAACCTCTGACAACACACACGCATAACTCACAGTGTAATTGGCCAGAGCTTGAGCTTGGTTCTTAAATGCTCTGCCTGTACTAGTACCACATCAGCAGTCTACACTCCCCCTCGTCCTCCGTCACACACACACGCTCTCAACCCCTCCTCCTGGGTCGACACAGCCGGACTCTGAACGCTTCTCTCCAGTCTGTTGAGGTCTCCTTTAACTGCATGTCCTTGCATACACACACTCACACACACAAACACACACTCTGTCCCTAGTTGAGTTGAGATGACGGGCTCTGGTTTCAGTCAGGCTGCAGGCGGCTAGCGCAGCTGTTGGGCTTGAGTTTCTTGTTTTCATGCAGTGGCTGCTGGGAGTCTGACTGCACTGCCAGCATCTGAGGTGGGTTGGAATAATGATTGAGATTTATTACCTCACATTCATGGCGGACAGTGTGTTTGTTTTGCTCATCCATTGAAATGCCAGTTTGTAAATTGTGTCATTGCATTGTGTTATCAAATGTTTGTAATGAATGGTAGTTTTGGTGTAATATTATCATTATGTGTTTATGGTATTTTTTATAGTGTTATTATGAGGGTCACTGATATATGTGAGTACCCACAATATATAAAAAGACTAAAAGAGGAATCTAATTTTAAAAACATGCACTGAATTGATGTTGGTTTCAAAACACTTTTTAATGATTGCATTGAAATATAACGTTTACAAACTGAAAAGTAATTACTTATATTTTGAGTACATGTGACTACACATTTTTATCTAGCCCCCCCCCCCAAAGTAAAATATATTATTTAGGTAAAAAAAAAATTCAGGGAGTCACACCACATGACATCTTGAATGTAGTGTATTTAAGGTTACGACACACAAGGTTTTATTGTGGATGGATTTAGCAGAGATTATGTGGCTCACAAAGGGAAGTGGCCTATTACTGATCGGGCATGAAGTCATTAACAACATGCTTGTAATTTCTACACTATTCATTTTGAGTTCTTGCTTGCCCTAGTAGGTGAGTTTTGACTGCTGCCCTCCTGTCTTTTCACAGAGCTTAACCAGTTTAATGGCTCGAACGGTGATAGTTGTTGAGCCAAACTCAGATTGTTGTTGTGCAAGGAAACTCCCAGAAAGGATACAGCTGCAGCTCTTTTCCCATATTGTTGTGGTTAAGTGGATCCATGTCATTTCCTGTCCAGCCGGCATGAGCCAAAAAAAGAATGCTTGGCGTGAGCTTCAGTTTTTCTTTGTTCTCTTTTCCAACAGAAACTTGAGTGTAGATGAAGCGGCTAGCAGATTGTTCTCTTCGCTTCGCATCTGATGAAGCCAATGTAGAGTTTGCAAGCTGAGAAAGCGCCATAAGCTCTCCAGCCCTGTGGACATCCAGCTGAACTACTTCAGGACATGACGGAGCCGAAGGCGTCTCCACCGGCAGGTGGCGTAACGTGGGCGCGGGTGTGTAAGGAATGTGGACAGTGTCATGATGGTCGGGACAGTCACCTGTTTGAATATCAGGACGAGGTGGATGACGAGCTGGTGTGCCACATCTGCCTCCAGCCTCTGTTGCAGCCCATGGACACGCCGTGTGGCCACACGTACTGCTTCCACTGCCTCAGCAACTTCCTGCACGACCAGGACTTCTGCCCTGTTGACCGCCAGAGGCTTCAGCTACAACAATGCCGTGCCTCCAGCCTGCTGGTGCGCAACCTGCTGGACAAACTGGCTGTGCTGTGCCCGTTCGGCAGTGAGTGCCAGCAGAGCATGCAACGCTGTGAGCTGCAGCCCCATCTTCACAACAGGTTAGTGCATGCCACCAAGGAAATGTTTACCTATCACTAAGGCAACATAGCATAAAGTCGAAGAGATGTAGACATCAATAATGCAGACATGATTCTGTAGAAACTAAATTAAATCAGTTATGAGATGTCTGTGGATAAATATTCACATGTGGCTATTAAGAAAGCTGCTGAAAAATTTGTGGAATTCCACTTATCAAGGTTTCATGTGAACAGAGAGATTTGAAAGAGCTGAGCAGGATTAAAGAATAGACATGAGTGGACCGTATGACCGACTAGTGAAAGAACAGGGTGAAGCTCTTTTACATAATGGAGTTCATTAGGAATCACATGAGTGATTACTATAGAATGTGTGCAGATAGTTCAGCCTCGTCACCTCTGTCAGGAGCGCGTGGGAGTTGACGCGTGTAATTTTTAAAAAAAGCTTAAGCGGTTTAAGTGTTTAACCCTGCTCACAGTTGTTTAGTTGCTCAAACTTCTAGTTTCTTCAGTTCAGTATAAGATACTGAATTCACTAAATGATTGATCCACTGAATGCAAAGCCATAGTTTAAGATATAGGTGAAATGGTATGCAAAAGGAAAAAGCCCCTGGGAAAAAACCCATGACTTTGGTGTTACTGCTCTACTGTTTAAACTATTGGAACACTGCCTGCAATGACCCTGTGCCTCAGCGTTCATCTCCCTTGCATGGGTTTTCTTTCTGTTGTTTTATCATATTCTTATCTACTGTGATGTAAAGCATGGTCTAAAGGTTGTTTGGCTGATAGTTCACGTGGTCAGGGACAGCCCAATGTAAACACAGTCTCAGCAGCTGTGGGATGGGGAGGCTGGTGTTGACATGGTGAAAACCCAGACTAGACCCAATTCTGCTTCTTTTTTTTTTTCTTTTCTTTTTTTTTGACCTGTACCATCTCCATCTCTGCAATGCAGCAGAAAAGCCTGTTAGCGTCTTCATCTGCATAGCTCCTCTTGTTTTTGTACAGAGAATTCACACTCCCTGAGCAAGTTCATCTTTAATAGATAAATGCTATGTATCTTTGCACCGAACCGATTAAGCATTGATTTGTTTTCCACTGCTGTTTTCTGCTGACTCCTGAATATGGCAGATCCAGAGCGGTACTCAGCTTTGGTGCATGTTAAGGATATTTTTAGTTACTGATGCTGCCATCTGGTAATGAATGTTTTGTAGGTTAATTAACAGCAGACCGCTGAGTAATGATGCAGAAGTTCTCTCTGACTCAGTGTTCAAATTCTCTTCCTCAGATGTCCTGCATTCAGACGACTCAGGGAAGAGGCAGAGAGAAAAAAGAGACCCTCCTGGAACGAGTTAAAGGGAAGCAAATCAGATGGAGATTTAGCTGATGCCAAGTCTACCCCGATCGCACGCACAGGTCAACTCAGTGGACCCTCAGAACCTGGAATGGTCAATCCGGCCTTTGAAGAGGGTGAAGATGGTAAAGCAATACTGTATTTACTTATTACAAAGCCCTACTAGACCCAGTTTCATTTTGTAATGTTTATAAACATGGCTTAGAAAAAAGCATTACTGGTGTGTATCTTAAGACAAAACAAAGGCACTGACATGTCTTAAGGCCCTGGTATACTTCAAACGAAATCGAAGAATGAACTGAAATGACGTCATTTTGAACAAAATCAGTTTTGAGTTCGTTTTGGCAGTTCGAATCGCTGGCCAAAGCAAACTTTTTGGGGAGTTTGTTTTGGCTCCTAAACATCTTTGACCCTTCTTTTTTCCAGGATTGTTTGTCATTCAAGGCAAGGGAGCAACATCTCCAGTCATTATATATATATATATAGCTGAGCTGACACTAATCTGCACCTGGACGATCGCTTGCGGAGAGACTTTAAAAGTTCAGCGAATGCAATTAATTGTTTACACTAATTTACACCCTGCCTCCAGCATCGCGGGGGTGTCAGAATGTTCAAGATTTAAATTTTAGTCTAGGACTAGGCTTAAGCCTTGTCTGTAAAACTGAGGGTATGAGCGTCAGCGGATGCATACCTAAATATTTATGATATTCCAAATTTAATTAAAATCAGGAGTATGTGCATGATACTATGTAATATCCATTCCAAAATGGTTATCAGATAATATTGGTGTCTGGAAAACCAAAAGACCACACAAATACAACAAATAAATATCATAATAAATATCAAAAATTTTATTTTTTAAAGCATTTTATAACATTTTTATAACATGGTTTTTTTATTATTATTAATTTAGGTAAAATGATACATTTATTGTTAATTATAGCAGGAAAAGAATTTATTGGTTTATTGGTAACTGCTAAAAACTCAATATTGCAATCTCTTTACATATTTGTATAATATCTATATTTCTGTACTGTACACCACCTGGTAAGGATTATATTTGGAAAAGCAAAAAAAGCACGTTCTTGGTGTTTGTTGTTTTTGTTTTGTTTTGTTTTTGGGAGGGGGTGAATTATGATTGTAACATGTTTTTGATTTGTGGTAGCTCCGGAGTGAAGGTGAGAAGAGTGTAGCACGGACGGTGAAAAGCTGAGGAAATTGATTTGCAGCTGTGTTTACTTTTAGGCAAACCAAAACAGAGGGAAACTTTCATGTGGCCCTTAGTCTTATGAGTAGATGGCTGAGGAGTGTCAGGATGTTATTAATATTGCATCAAAATACCTTAGGGCATTAAAACCAACAATCATCACTGTCTGAGAACATGTACACTCATGGAGATTCATATGAACTTTTTTCTGATTAAAGATCTAAAACACCAGGGGGGAGTCTGGGCCTGTCATATGGATTAATGGAAAAGCTGTTAGTCATAAAGTCACCTAGCAACTCTCTCAATATCTCATGGGAATATTACATCATACATTTGTGTGCTTCCCAAAATAAATGACTCATTCCAAAGCAGCCATGAGGGGAAACAGCTTTTGTTACTGCCATATGTTGAACTACTTGGTTTTAAAGCATTTGTAAAAGTGGGTTCCTGATGGTCTTTTGGTTTTCCAGACACCCCTCTGAGGTCTAGTCTTGTGGCTGAAGCGACTGTGGTGGAGCTGTTTCGAGAGGATCCAGACGAGGATCTGGGATTGCGTATAGTAGGAGGGAAGGACACACCCTTGGGCAACATCGTCATTCAGGAGATTGTGCGTGATTCACTGGCTGCACGAGATGGCAAGCTGGCTCCTGGAGATCATATTTTAGAGGTGAGGCATATCTCAGCTCGCCATGCCATTATGGTTGTTTTAGATTGTCAATCACTATGGATCTGAATCTATTAGGTGTTTTCCACTGGTTTTATCTCTCATAATCTTTCTTTCTATCGAGTTCTCATGTTATCAGTGTACACACCCTAGCGTCATTGTGTTTACATTGCAGTCACATCCCTGAAAAAAGGTCACAAGACCCTGCTTTCCATTGGCTGGCATATTATTGACCATATAAAAATTTAGCTGTTTTCACTTCAGTTGACAAATTCTGTCATAGGATATGTATCAAAATAGATTTAGTTCAGTACGTGTCCTATAAGACTGACTAACTTTACACAAGTTTTCAATAATTGGTCATATTTAGCTGATTTACAGCGTAGTTCTGAATGGAAGATGGAGTAGAGTCATTCTCATGTTAAATTTACAGTTTCAGGTTTCAGCATTCAGTAGTTCCTTAGCTAATGTTAGCATTGCTGTTCTTTGTTTACTTTAAGTACCACCTTTTAGTAAAGCACAGTGGATTACGTCATTTCAACACATGGCGAAATACATAATTAAAACAATTTGTACAGTCTTCATCCTGAGAAAAGTAACACTATTCAGATACTTCACAAAAACACAGTGTATTTGTTTTATTAGTAAACATTTTAACTTGGCATATTTGTAAAACATTTTAACTTGGCACTAAACTACAGAATTCACCTTTAAAAAGCTCAGTTACACAGTAATGCTTCTCTTTTACAATTTTCTTTTCAGTTAAGCAAATTTACATTCTTGTTCCCACAATCCTACGCTCTCCTGGGATTTCTGCTCCTGGCCGTCCTGGAATGCAATGCCTTAGTGAAGCGAACCGGCACGACTGGCTTCACATTCAAATTCAACCTTGAGTTTTAATGCGTGCCTCCAGCGTGTCTTCTGAGATCATATATATGGAAATCTGAATGAGGTCAACTGTCAACCCTAGAATGATCTGTATCCCAAGCTGAGCTTCTTTGATTTTTGTTTAGGGAACTAGGGCCTGTAAAGAGATCTGTGGATAGCTTAGATATCTTATTTCTTGAAATGGGATCTCTCTTTTCCCCTTCTGGTTCAACACAGCATTGATTATCACAAAGGGCTGTTCCAAGCCTCAGGCTGGAAGACTTTCTCTCTCTTTTTGGGTCTAGAAGCATAAATAACAGTATTATTTTAGGATCTTCTAATATGGGAACAAAGCGTGCTGGCTGGAACTTACTTAAAGGTTATCAAGGCAATCCTTTTACTTCATGAAAGGAAGTACAGACTTTAACTACTATTTTAGTGTTGTTTTAGCATTTTAACATGACACATAATGAACCTGAATGACTATCCAAATGATCTTCTTAGGTGTTAGGTGTAAATTTGGTGCAGTTGGAAAATCGCCTAATCTATTTTCTAAATGGATCTTTTTTTTAACTTGCTGTAAATGACTCATCCATACATGTTTCAAAATGAACTTATCTATAAAGTTAGATCCTTTAGTGAAACTACAGACTTCTCTTCGGTGGTTTATACCAGATTTCTCCAATCTTTTAATCCACATAAACCCTATCCCTCTCATTAACATGCATTTAGAGCTGCCTCCACACAAACAATAAATGGTGGACAGAACCAAGTCCCTGTCTTACACAATTTTTTCTTTATTTGATAATCTGCTTCACTTGGCTGTACAACACAGTATGGAGGAAAAGATCTGTAACTACTTTCATTGCATGTGATCTTTGCAGGTCAATGATGTCAGTTTGGCATCCATCCCACACAGTCGTGCCATTGCTGTGCTTCGGCAGTCATGTTCCCGCGTCAGGCTAACTGTGATGCAGGAGAAAGGCTTCAAGCCCCGGCCTGAGCATCTTGCTCAGCTCTCAGCTTCTTCCCCGTCACAATCACCCAATCCCAACCAGAACCATGGCACCATCATCCAGGTCACTCTGGTGAAGCGTGAGCGCTCTGAGCCGCTTGGCATCAAACTCATCCGTAAGTCTGAGGAGCCAGGAGTCTTCATCCTGGACCTGCTCCCTGGGGGACTGGCTGCTAATGATGGCAAACTGAGGAACAATGATAAAGTGCTGGGCATCAACGGACAGGACCTGAGACATGGCACTCCAGAGAGCGCAGCTCAGATCATACAGGTACAAGTGGACAGACAGAATTACTTCAAAGAGACAAAGTGGAAGTCTCAAACTACTATTAATACAGTCTGTTACTTTTCAACGCTAGATTGAGATTTCAGCGTTTATAGTAAATTTATGTTATATTTATGCTCTGTTATGTGTATGGCAGGCATGTGAAATGCGCGTGAACTTCGTAGTGATGAGGCTTCCTGATCTCTCGGAGGAGGGTGGTGAGGGCCAGAGCAGAGGAGCCAGGAGGGTCCCGGAACCACAGTACTTTAAGCGCCGATCTGAATACATGAAGGTAAAAAGCATGCTTCACAAGTGTTGACAGGTTTAAAGGCACAAATAGTTGTAGCTGTGGCCATCATTTTGCTTACTTGGGTGATACAAGTTTTTCTAAATCCAAATCTCCCAGTCCTGTTCATATAAATCAAATGTATGCACTGTTCACATGTTTGGGTAATTTCTTTTTAGATTTTAAAAGCAATGATATTATAAAATATTTTTATTACAAACTAAAATTGAAGACAATTTTTTTCTATTCTAATATATTTTTAAATGTGATTTATTCTTGAAATAGTAAAACTGATCCAGTCTTTAATGTCACATGATCCTTCAGAAATCATTCTGATGTGCTGATTTGCTGCTCAAGATATTATTAATTATCAGCTGCGCTGCTTTGTTTTTGTGGAAATTATAATACCTTTTTTGGTTCTACATTCAAAAGAATGTTTTCCAAAGAACAATATTTATTTAAAAGTAGACATTTTGTTTTGTCTTTACTGTCACTTTTTTTCAATTTAATGTGTTCTTGCTGAATAAAAGTATTAATATGAACAGTAATTTATGTTTACAACACTAGCTAAAAGTGAAACAAAAACATACAATGATGACATTGATTCAGCAAGTCAGTGAGACAAAATTAATTTCTCATACATTTCACACTTTCAATCATGAATAATGATAGCTTGTATTGTAGTGTTCTGTATATTGTGAGGTAGTTACAGTGCATTAGGAAGGATTCAGACCCCCTTCACTTTTTTTTAAACTTTTCTGTGTTGCAGCCTGATACTACTATTGTTTAAATACATTTTTTCCCTACACATTAGTCTACACTCGACTATCAAAATTTCAAGTGTTGTTGCAAAGGGTCTAAATACTTATGTAAATGTGATATTTCAGTTGTTCTTTTTAATACATTTGAAGACATTTATAAAATTGTGTTCACTTTGTTATTATGAGGTACGGAGTGTAGATTGGTAAGAAAACCCACCCCAAAAACAATTAGTAGTATCAGGCTGCAACATAAGTAAGGGTTATTGATAAAAGTGAAGGGGGTCTGAATACTTTCTGAATGCATTGTATACGATACCTGGTCATGTAAATGGATCAAAATGTAAAAGAAGGGTGTTTTGTAGTTAGACTCACCAGCAAAAGCTTGGTTGCGTGTTTCATGGCTAGTGCTGCCTGCACATGTGTGTGCGCGAGGTGACTTTTCACCCAGAGACCAGTCACACCCTGCTTTTGTGACACTTCCTCACCAGCTGAAGGCACAGGCAGCAAACACAGGCTGGGTAGTGGGAGATGAAAGCAGATGCCCCCCTCACTCTCCTGGACTCGTCCCTGATCAAAAGGCCGGGGTGCTGCTCTCTGAGCTGCTGCAGTCACTGTGTTTGTTTGTAGCTGGGGATCAAAGCTGGTGACAGTTAGCTTTCACCTGTGGAGATGAAGCTTGAGCTCACGCTGGGAGGAAGGGCCACCCTGCTGGGTAGGAAGAGGCCATCCTCCCCCTTTGGAGGTCTGGAAACTCCAGTAAAACTGGGAGAAGATGGCTAAAAGGAGTGCATTTTGCCACAATCTATGAGTTACGATGGCAGCGCGTCAGAGCCGCTCACATTAACGCATCTCTCTGCTTCGCAGCAGGATCTGGGATGTTAGTTTTTACAAATGTTTTCACAGCAGGAGTCAGGCACATGTCTGAAACTTTCGCTTTTCACCCATCCCCCTTTTCAAAACACTATTATTAATCATTAAGTATGCTTACATGCACAGTTACAATGTATCTGCTGTGAACTGCGTAGTTGGGGTACAGTCTTAAGTGTGCATGACACAACTATAACCATACTTCAAATAATTAAAGCAACACAAATGTTTTCAACATTTAAACCCAGTGATGTTTCTTAAACCTTAAATAGGCATATTAGATGGTTGACTGTGAAGGGTAATGATGATGGAGGAAAATCCAGATTTACCATCACAGAAATAAATTTTAGTTTGAAAAATGTTAAAATGGAAAAGTTACTTATTTCACATTTTTATTTTTATTTCACAATATTAATATTTAAGCTGTATTTTGGATGAAATGAATGTAAATTTGGTTCACACAAGTGACATCTTTCAAAAACATTTGAAAGGTGCATAACTTAATTCAACTGCTGGAACTGTTTCTTTCATGAACATTCAAAATTTCTTTTGACTATGTTTGTATTGTGCATATTTTTTAATGTGCATGATCTGGATTCAGGAGCCTCCAGTTGGGTTCTCCAGTCAAGAGAAGACAGTGAGTCTAAAGAAGGAGCCCCGACACTCTCTAGGCATCACCATCGCTGGGGGCAGAGACTGCCGCAGCCGTTTGCCCGTCTACATCACTAGTGTGCAGCCAGTGGGCTGCCTGCACAGAGACGGCACCGTCAAAACAGGTCATCTGCATGCCTCCAATTTAAATGCTCTGCTCTTGAGTGTCACGTGCAGTGCTTGTATTAACTGTGATGTCATGGCTGCTGCAGGTGATGTTTTGCTGAGTATCAATGATATCGACCTGACCCATCTGACCTACAATGAAGCGGTGACCATCCTAAAGACTCAGGCCGCTCAGAACACAGTAACACTGCGAGTCATCCAAACTTTTGCAGAGGAGGAGGAACAAGATGGAGAATCCAGCACCAGAGAAGACATGGACACACTAGAGGGACCCAAAGAGGATGACATTAACTGGGCTCCTCTGTGGACCCGCTGGTTGGGCCTGCCCAGGTATGATTTTATATATATTTTTTTATGTTGAGATATCGATTATTGAGTGCAAAAAAATCAAATCGATGTCCTCTGTAACTTTTGGAAATGTGTATGGCTGTATGTGCTTACACATGAGCAAATTCATAATTTGACCATATATTTTTAATCCTAAGTTGCATCCACTGGTGTCGTGATATTATGCTGATGAAGACCAACAGTGAGAGCTGGGGCTTCAGTATCGTGGGAGGATATGAGGAGAGTCGTGGCCAGCAGCCCTTCTTTATTAAGACCATAGTGCCTGGAACACCAGCTCACTTTGATGGGCGCCTCAAGTGAGTTTCCTTTCCTCTTTAACAACATTACCATTCAAAACTTAGGGGTCAGTGAGGTTTTGTTGTTTTTGGGAAAACAAATACTTTTATTTAGCAAGGATGCAGTACGTTCTTATATACTTTTCTGTTCACCTAAGAAAACTGAAAGTAAAAATTCAGTTTCTACAAAAATATGGAACAGAGTACATGAAACATGAGAGACAATTTTTTTTTTCTAACCACAAATTTTTGTAGTGCAGAAGTGACTTCACCCAGAAAATTCTTTGTGTTCCCAACCCAAGACCTTTGTTAATCTTCGGAACACAGTTTATTTTTGTTGAAATCTGAGAGCTCTCTGACTTTGCATAGACAGAAATGCAACTACCACGTACCCCTGACAAGCAATTATGAACAGTGTATAGAGTTTGCCTCTATAAAATGAGTTGCTTTGTTGATTTGACTCCCTCATGTTCCCCTGCAGGTGTGGTGATGAGATTGTTGCTGTGAATGGAGTCACTACAGTTGGCATGAATAACTCCTCGTTGATCCCAATGCTAAAACTGCAGAAGAACAAAGTCACATTGACCGTGGTCTCATGGCCTGGCAGCCTGGTTTAAAGACTAGGCTGAACTCTTAACACTGTTACTGAATTTTAAGTTGATTTGCAAGTCTGTTATTGGAGAAGAGATGTCTCTTAAGAACAAGGTGAAAAACTGAGGAAGTCTGTTAACAATCATGGAACAGAGATTTAAAAGCAAGCCTAAATTTTGATATTTAATCCACGGTAGGCATTTAGTGTTTCACAAGTGTGCATTGCTGTATTGGTGAACTGCACTTGAGGGCACTAGACAAGCTTGACTTCCTGTTTAAAACGAAGTTATATTTATCATGCCACTCGCCTGGGTGTATATTTTAGAATGGAACTTCTTGTTTCCATATATAACCAGTAATAATCTTTTAGAAGGTTTATGATTGACATCAAGTGATTAGTAGTGAGGTATTAAATATGAGTAATTATTTTGACACTACCTAGAGTTGGACCACATCACATTCTCATGTTGCTGGCCGCTCTGATTACACTTTTTACACTGTTATATGTTCTGGGAATAGTTACTCTAGTGTAAAACTATGTAGTTGCTGTTGGGGTGATAGTATGGACTGTTTTTTAAAGGACAGCTTGGCTTGTTTGACACATTTTTAAGAATGTATCTCTTGGGTGCCTTGGATATGAAAATGTACAAACACTGATCCACACCTGCCTTAATTGCTTATATACCAAAAATGCCAATTGTTATCTTTGGCCTTTCATCAACTGCAGAATGTTTATTTGCCTCTGTATATCTGTATCTTCAACCCTTTTACTTTTTAATGCGTTTTAGTCAGTTTCAATGATGATCGATTTTTGGACAAGCACAGCAAATGTGAAAGGGTTATGATGACAGAATAAAATTTTTGTTTTATTTTATTACATCCTTGTTCTAAGCAGCAGCTGTTTTGTTCACGTTTCTGTATTAAATATGATTTCTATTTATTATATATATATATGTGCATGTAATCTGCTGAGAGTTATTCTATACTGTTTGAGATCTCAATCTCATCTGCCAGAACAACAGTGGCTTCAACATTTTAACCATGTTTGGATTACAGTGCTGCTTTTCTCTGTTACTCAAGAGTTAATGCTAAAGCCACATATTTCACTCCCCTTCCAAATCGTTCATTATAGTCCCTGTGGGATTCCCAGGCAATATCTGCGGCTTTGCCCTGTTGAGTGTCACACCTTCTGAGCAGTTTGAAGGGCGAGCAGGCCACGTGCTGTCACACAGGGGACCTGTGCAAGATGTAAATCAGCCCTGTGCAGTTTGAATTTAAGCCTTGAACAATGAACCAAAGATTAAAAGGTTTTAAATCCTGCTGACAGTCTAAGCTAAAGCAATAGCTTGCCAACTGTTAAAGAAAAACGTGAATGATGTGAGGCATTCGTTGTTGAATTGGAATTTGAAGTGAGATGTTACTTTGTGGTCATTATAATAAACCCTGATGGTCTATTTAAAGTACAAGTCACCGAACATCTACTGAGAATGTAAAATTTAGCTGTGGCACAAAAGGATATTTTGTTGATTTGACATTGACTGTAATTCAGATGACTTATTTCAGTACAAACAGAGTAAAAGTAATTAAAGGCTAAATGCACATATTCCAAATGCAGATGACGTACCAGGACATTCTCAGACATCATTTTAGCCCAAATTTGAACCTTAAAGCACTTACACCGCTCCACATTCTTCATTGTGTCTTAGCCTGCCCCCTAGAGGCCATATAAAGCTCAACATATCAAATTATTAATCAGGCTTAATAATCAGAAGCTTAAAATGCATAAAGCGACTACCTCAAATGCAGCTGTTTGTAGCTGAATCATTCATGCTGAGTTATGTATGCACCCCCACTCTTACATAATGTAAACCAATGGGTAATTTCTATCTTTGACAGAAAGCAACATTAAAATCACAACTTTAAATGCCATGTATCTATCGAATCTGAATTATTTCCACTGCTAATATAATACTTTAAGCTCTACGGATTACTTTCTACAGCTTTTTGTTTTGATTTTAAATTGTTAATGTACAGTATTAAGCTGTGACATCAAGCAGTAGCTATAAAGTTGTATTTATGTGTACTATAACACTGACAGCAAAGCAATCTCATAGCAAGTAAATAAGTCTTAAAAAAAACTTTGTATAAGTCAACTACTATCAAATTAAACTGTTTTCTAAACTTTAGTTATTGACCTATTAAAAGAGCGTTACATGGCCATATTTAAAAATAAATATATAATGAAATAAAGGTAATTTATTTAAAATTGCACATTATATATATAAATTTCCTTTATTCAATGCTAATATATTTTTTAAATACGGCCAAATATTTACATATAAAGAGAATGTGGTTCAAAAACATCAAAATCAGGAATTTATTGAAGCTTTCCAGAAGATTAGGTAGGGACAAACATTTACAGGTACTTTAACAGAACCAGTACTGAGAGCAGATTCCTTTCTCTACATTAGATTGCTAGGCAAAGAATCATTCCTCTTAAGCACAGCTCCCTCTCAAACCATCAACAGAGGCACTCGACTAATGCAGTCATGTCTACAGTATATGGAGCAAAGATGTCATATAGTACAGAAAACAGATGAGTGGCAGTTTTAACCATTACATATACAACGCTGTGTCTGTAGTTACCCCAGGAGTAGAACCACAGGATACAGCATCCATGAACACAACTAAAACACACACAATCCAAGATGAAGCTGTACTGAAAGAACAGAAACAAAACATGAAAAAAAAAAATACAAAGCATATTCCAATAAAAACTTCAACAGGTAAATATGACTTGGTGCAAAAATGAATGACACATTGCTCTTGGTAACAAATTTTCCTTGATTGGCACACGTTATCGTTTTTAAACACACTACTGATGACATTGTAAAACAATATCACAAACCTCCAGGACCTCGTGTGCTCAAGTGCAATTTTCAGCCCTAACTCGAGTGGCATCTTGTACGTACATTTTATGGCTTACTGGGTAAACAGGTCCATATAAACTGTAAAGTTACAGAGACACGGATTATAAACAAACTATGCTACAATAATATCTTGGCGTAAAATTAATAACCAGCTAAATTACATAATGTAAACATGGTATACCACACTGTACATCCTGTCCATGATATTTACAAATCAGTTCGTTGACTTCCCGTGTAGTAGACAATCGCAAAAGTGCCAGATAACACTGCTGACTGTTCCTCTAAGCTAGATCAAACATCTACTGCGCTAGCTTCAAAAGCCCCAACGCGACAAACTTCTGGCTCCTGCACTTACACGTCCGATTTAAAAAAGTTTGTCCTTTAACATAAGGCAAATTCACACCATTAGGTGCCTTGTTCTTACAATACCGTAATATAGTATGTGGGGAGGACTTGATGGCTCTTTGGGGTAAATGCACTTTTTAAACAGTATCAGTGTTTGTTTTCTTCCCTTCTCGTTATATGTAACAAAACATCTGAGTGCAACACAGGAGCGCTTCTACTACACCAGGAAATGTGCAAAATCTGCTCTAAAGCAAAGTGACAGTGTTGCGAATTCTACTGTACAAGGTACTGGGAGAAGGGGTCTTGTAGAAACCCAGTGAAGACCCTCAATCTGACATATATACAAGGCACTAAGGAGAGGAATGAAGGGCCTTCCACGAGGATCCAGCAGAAGTCCTTTAGTCAGGTCTGAATATAGGATATTTTGGTATGAACTCTATAAGAATAACCTGTAGACAGATAAAAGACAATGTTAAGCAAGCACGCTTGAAGGGTAAAAAGCCTCGTGATTTACAACATTATAGTGTGACTTCGTAGGAATATGTGAAACTCCAGACCAAAAGGAAAAAAAATGGTGTCAAATTACCCTTTTAGTTACAGAATCGATCGATAAAGATGTTTGTTCAGAACTGCTTTAGTGCAAAGCTTCCTACTTTAGCTTTTAACAACAGGCAGTACTGTGATTACGACAGTTTAGGTTATAGACACGATCGTTCAAATCTTTTGAGGTCAGTAAGATTTTTTTTTTTTTAAGAAATGATACTTCTCTTCAGCAAGTATGCACTAAATTGATCAAAGTTGACAGTAAATACATTATAAAAGAAAAAAATATATATTTTAAACTATCCATCTAAGAATCTTACAAAAGATTGAACAAAAAACTATGCAACTATTTCAGCATTAATATAATATGAATGATTGATTTCTTGAGTAATGTTGACGAAAATTCAGCTTTGCATTACAGGAATAAATCCCATTTTAAAATATATTCACAAAGAAAAGTTGTTGTTACTGTATTTTGTCAAATAAATGAAATCAAATAAATGCAATCTTGGTGAGCAGAAAAGACATCGCTTTTGAACAGTTTGGTTAAATAGGCTTGTTTATGTACCATAAATAAGGTACAATTTGACGTTGTCACTTCAATGAACATGGTTGTACTTGTGATACATAAATATCAAAAAGCGTATTTCTGCCTGTTTTTAAAATTAATATTAAGAGTTCATTTGCAAAAACAGGTAAGTCAATTTTCAAAAATGTTACTTTTTTTTATCCTGCATTGAAATAATCAAACTGCATTTACTATTAAATAATAATAAATACAAAAATACAGCTATGATAATAAAACATTACCTAAAAATAATAAAAAACATGATTTATAAAAAATAAATAAAAACCGAGTTAACTATTTTTGCAAACAAACTTCACATATAAAGCATTGTTAATTATGATAACTTAGAGCTAATTCAACTATAAAATTGGATCTTGTTTCAGATTTTTCTTTCAAATATTTGAATAATTTTACAATTGATTACAAAAAGAAACCCTGAAAGTGAATTTGTCACCAAACAACAAGTCCCAGGCTGAATATAATACATAAGAGACATTTGTTCAAACATCAATCATCACTTGTGCATGATAAATCAGATGAATACTGTTTCCCTGACTGTCTCTTAGATTTTCAATTATTGTTGCACATTTAATTGTTTGGTTTTATTATCTGCAATAATTTAGGTAGCAGCTTATAGCCCTGAAATTCTAATTACTGCCACGAAACCTTTATGAAAAAACATCATCCACAAACTTACATATTCCATCATGTTGTTGCTCTCACATTTTCTCTTGCTGAGTTTCCAGTGCAGCCCCAGCTGAAGGCGAGACAGGAAGAGACTGGTTAGAAAAAGCCGTGCAGTAGATCTTTAAAATAAACGCAAGCACTTCAGATGCTCAGACACACTTTACACACAAGGGTTAGCCGAGGTCAAGCAGTGGTCAGCGATTAGCTGAGTTTCCTTAACATGTCTGTGCCGCTACTGGCTGTCAGTCAAAGCTTCGAGAGACACAACAAAACAAACTTGGCTTTTTACTGCTGACCTTTCCACAGTCTGGTCAGCCTCTGCACTATATCAATGCATCAGAGCAAAATGGCTGCGAGGGCAACAAGCATTTGACAGGGTCAAATGTTAGCACCCATTTTAATGATCGTTATCCACCACACACCAAGAACGGCTCTTAACATGGCAGCTAAATTGCAGACGATCCACTGCTCTTATCTTTATGTGTGCGAGATTAATTCTGCAATGAGCTTACCTTGTGATATAATCTGTTGTTTTCCCATTCTAACAATTTCTGGATGGATCTTCGCGTCTGAAAACACACAAACAAAACTGAGCTCATACGAATAAATAATTACACAAACAAAACAGAAACACACAGGTTTTTATGCTAATCACCCTGTCAAACACATGCTTAACAAATGCCAATAAAACTCTCAGGGCATGAAGACTTCAGAGGCATTTATGGACCGAAGCTTGCAGTTAAGCACCTTGTAAGCCGCAAGTCATGGCCAATAACTTAAAATTTGTAGCTGTAAAATTGCCACCTTTCCACAATTCAACAACTTCTGACATATATCAGTTTCACACGCAGTTAGTAAGTGGATGCCTCCTCACTGAGTGGGTTTATTTATTACGTGTTTAAATGAGGCGGTAAGTAATTAATACAGATTAATGGGGGAAGGACCGGTCACGTCTGAGGAAGGACTCACTCTCTTGTTGAGACATATGACAGGCCACAGACTGCAGCCCACCGTACAGCAACAGCACAGGCAGCCGCAGAGAAGCCATTTCACATTGACCGGTACGTTCTTCTTCAAGCAAGCGTTAACTCGATTGACGCTCGTCTTGAACTCTTCTGGAGCAACCTAGAGCAGATGGGAGAGAATAAATGAGAATGATTATGTGTGCATTGTTAGGGAATATTTTTTATTTCTACTAAAAATAATAAAAAGATAAATATTTTATTAGAATGGAAATAGTAAAACAACTAAATGTTCATTTAAGGAATACAAGAAAAATAGGAGTTCCATATAAAGTCATTGGTATTTTTTATTTTTTTGGGAAGTTCTATGTTTGCAGATGGAAGATCTTGCAATTGCACGCTTGTAACTCGCCAACCAAGCTCTGACACTCTCAGGGCAAAGGGAGGACAAAAAGATGAGATAAGCCCGTGGCCTGTGGCTGCGCCGTCTAAACAACATGAATGGCTGCTCATTCCTCTCTGGGTATGTACGCCATAAAACCGGGGTCGTAATCTTTTATGACAGGATGCAAAGGTCTCTTTGCAAACAGCAAAAGAACTCGGAATAAAGCCCAGCAGGCCTGTTCTGCACCCTTCAGTCATCATAATCCTGACCTCATCCATCACATGTCACCCTGGGTCACAATACTGGAGCTCTGCTTTATTGCCCCGCACTTCCCTCGGCCTGCTCTTCCCCCTGCAGCCTTTTTGTATTTCTGTGTCCGACCCAGGAAGCATCCTATTCTTGTGGATGGCACAGTGTTTCTTTCATTATTTTGTCTCTGGGAGCTGTGTCCTCCCAGCGCTGGGATCCCTGCCTACCGGAGCCCTGGACGGTTTACTTATTGACAGATTCTGTTGCAAAAACGCAGCAAGCTTGGATAAAAACCATTTTAGAGACTTCATCAAGGCATTCTGCATTAATCAAAGGCATGGTGAATTATGGGGCAAGGTTGAAGGTCAACAGGGAAATATATTTTATTCACACCATTAATAAAACTCAATCTGACTTATTTTGTAGATGTGAGTTAGAAATCATTACCTTTCCTGTGAGAACAGAAGGAAACTCTGTGTCAAACTTGTTGCTTAGTCCAAACCTGCAAACACAGATTTTTAAAATGGTTATGATTATGGGGGAAAAGATGTTAGGTCATTTCCAAGACATAACAAAAAATATAATGCATTGGTAAATAATAATCATGAGATCATTGTAATAACTATGTAACAATTATGATAAAAAAGGTCAAATTATGTACGTTGAACTACTAGTCAATTATGACAGAACAACTATGGCACAAAAGTCAGAATTAACTAAAAATAATGACATTATGAGACATTAAGCCATAGTTTTAATAACGTATGACAGACATTCTAAGTTTTAATTATGCAATAAAGTCAAAACTACGGTATAAATTGACTGTGATAATGACTTTTTATGTCATAATTATCACAGTATATATACTTTTAATCTCATTATTATTAATGTTTACCATAGCAATATTTTTTTCTTCTGTGGCATACATGACCTTACCAATAAAGGATGTGTAATGACAGGGGGGGGGGAAGAGTAGTTTGTTTAACACTGGGCTCATTTCAGTTAGATGTAAATGTCATTAAGGACTTGAAAACAACACAGACACAACAAAGTGAGAAGGTTGAGTTTCTACATTTAGCTTGAATTGCCAGAGAATCTGAAGGCTGTGAGTGTCTGTGTAATTGATGTCTGTTTATAATCCATTACAGTAGGCTGCTCTGCACTGCTGTCCTGTATTAGAAACATCACGTTGTCTATCTATTAAATAATAAAATAACTCCAAGTTCCACTGACAGTTACAGGCGTACTTGTACTGAACCATGAAAGCTACTGCATTAACTAAAATATTATCTCTTAAGATTACCTCAGCATACGTACAAGCACAGCTACCCACAACTTCAAATTAAAGCAAAGATCCTAATGAGTTTGAGTGTGGTTACGGGGCAGCCTTTATCCACGGACAGCAATAAAACCATAAATCTCTGTGCTAACAACAAGGCTTCGGGTAAGGAGGGATGATTCTTCCGCTTAAAATCACAGTCAGGACACAGCTGGAGAAGAAGCACGGCCTACGAGTATTTTGATACCACAACTTAGCGACAAAAACATGCAGTGAGCTTAGCATGGAGGCTACACGAACAGACGCGAGCTAACAGTGATTAACCGCATTCACACGCTTACACTGTGATGTGACCAGCCCCACGCATGACCACAGGCTCGGGACAGTATCTGACGAGATGTTCTTCACTCACAATTCTCTCATCTTCTTCTTCTAACTCATAAATGGTGTCAAAGTCCGCCATGTTGGGCAGTAGGACGCTCATGACGTCTCTGGCACAGCGCCGATGACATCATCACATCAGTGCTGTGGAGGGCGCGTCATTGCAGCATGTCCAGCGTCGACTGACACTGTTCATAAAACACAGCTTTTCGTTATTTCGGATAGATATCAAGCATTATATGGAGATACTACTTGGGCTGAAAAGTAGTAAAGCAAATCGCATCAGGTCTCTATGTGAAGCTTTAAAACTAGGCCCTATTTGTATGATCTCATACCTACCTATCTAGGCCTATTAATTTATTTAACTTATAAAAATAAAAAAAGTATTAGTTTTTTTTTTTTGCTGGATATTCTAATTTTCTACATATTGTATATAGAATATTTTTCTATATGTTGGAAATGATAGTCATGATAATTTGCTGTAATGTAGCCTAATATGACTTGAATAAATAAAGACTAGAACTGTAAACGAATAGCCTACATTATATATATATATATATATATATGTATATAGACTAGCCTATATAAAGAGTTCATTTGCAAAAACAGTTCTCAGTAATCATGTTTTTCTTATATATTTTTTATTGTGCATTAATCTCAACCAACTGCAAATGGGTTATTTTGATTATGTTAACAAAATAACTAAAAATGTAATAATTAATGAATTCAGTTAACAATAAACACAACAAAACATGATAACATAATAAAAAAAACATGATTTTTAAACA
>JAUMHE010000063.1:13459344-13483559 GCA_032359235.1 Enteromius mattozi | reverse complement strand
TATAAAAATAAAAAAAGTATTAGTTTTTTTTTTTACTGGATATTCTTATTTTCTACATATTGTATATAGAATATTTTTCTATATGTTGGAAATGATAGTCATGTAATTTGCTGTAATGTAGCCTAATATGACTTGAATAAAAAAAGACTAGCACTGTAAACGAATAGCCTACATTATATATATATATGTGTATATAGACTAGCCTATATAAAGAGTTCATTTGCAAAAACAGTTCTCAGTAATCGTGTTTTTCTTATATATTTTTTATTGTGCATTACAATTCATCTCAACCAACTGCAAATGGGTTATTTTGATTATGTTAAGAAAATAACTAAAAATTTAATAATTAATGAATTCAGTTAACAATAAACACAACAAAACATGATAACATAATAAAAAAAACATGATTTTTAAACATCAAGAGCTGAAATTAAATATTTTTTGAGCTGTTTAATTAGTTTTTTCAACCCTACTTTGGACCTCTAGAGTGTTTCTAACCCTGAATTGTGTGATTCGGGCCTAGCTTTTTAGCAATAAACAATAGGCCTAAATAAAATAACAACTAAATAGACAGCATTTAAAAAAACCTCCACAGTGTATAACATTGTTGCACGTCTTGTGTAAATTAAGCTGTGCAGTTTGTGGCCAGGGTTTGGGATTATTGACAGGGCCTTCATTTATATGCCTATTTCCAACAGAAAATATATTTGTTTGATCCCGTTCCTGAGTAATATTGAATTAAGTTTTAAATTTTAACAAATATAGCTAATTTAATAGATTGTAGTAAAATGATCTTTCTTAGGTACTGTCACTGTTAGGTACAAGATATAGGTCGAAATTTTAAGCTGATAAAGGGCAAAATATTAGGATATAGGCCTATTTTGATGTGTCTGCCAGACCTTTGATGTATTTTTCCTCTTTGGTTAATTGATGTTCAATACAGTGAAAATTTGTTGTAATAGTTTATCAAACAAATCTCACACAAAAAAAGAGATTTGTGCCTCTAATGCTTTTAAAATAGTCAAGACTATACTGTTGACAAATAAATGCAAGGCAGGGGATTCAGTGTTGTAATCAAACTGTTGATTTACTTTAATGTTACAACTAAAGGAAAAAATAAATCGATAAATTACAAGCACATTACAACATTAAATACTTGGAGATTTAGAGCTTGTCACACAGATGACTGAGTGATGCACCTTGCAAACTGTAAAGAAAGGAAGTGGGCTATTTATACTATTTTCTTCCCAAATAGGCTATTCTAGATGAAGAGGTTCCTGGCTGGAGATTTTTTTATTTGTAAACCATTTATGGATATTTAATGACAAGCATCTGTTCCCTCCCACAATTTATTTTTGAGCCATTATTCGTAGGCCTTCTTCTTTTCTTGTCTTTTTTTATCGTATTAATAAAAATAATCAGAATATATAACCCAAGTTACAGCCTTAAAAATTAACAACAACAACAAAAAAAAAGATATTCAGGCTTACACAAGAAATGCAAGAAAACTTTTTTTTTGCCGTCCGTCGAGTAAACTGCCTAAACCAGAGAAGCAATATTCCATTCGTTTAAGAATATATCAAGACACGATAAAAATTTATTGCAAAACTTTTTATTTACACATTGTTGGAAACAAACGTTATACCCGTATTAGGTACGTGACACCTGCATATCACCCCTGTGAAAAGAAAGTGAACGACGTGCGCTTCGGACACAAACTGGAGCATAAAACAGCCTGCCATCGCAGGTCATTGGTTTACACAGATAATAAAAGTTTAACAGATCCAGGGTAAGGATCATTATACATCCCGAGCAACGCTGTACCTGTAGTTTCATTTTATTTACAAACATTTAGATACACTCACCACGTACAGAAAACGATATTTATATCTTAATTGAGCAAACACAAACAAACCATTAAAATATTTAGTCTCTGCCTCAGACGAACAAGGTTTTTGCATGGGTTTTTTTTTCTTAATTTTAAAAACTATTCTATTAAAACGATATTTGAAGAGCCTCCAGCATTTCGTTGCATTTAATTATTCTGTTGTAATCCACAACGCGCGCCTTGATGCCTGTCATGTAATAGTTTGTAATCCGCTTTGGCCACGCGCGCGGTCCGCTTCGGTTCTGTCCTTTCAGCGTGTTGGAGTGCTCAGTTAAAGTTGGATCTTTCAAGTTCGAGTTCACAGAGTGACAGTAACTTGCTGTATGTTCCTCATAGATGGTAAGGCGCTCATTCCTGGGGGTGGGTACATAGAACCGTGTACGTCTGACGGACTCAGTGACCCTGGTACCGGTAGAGGACTGACAGAACCGGGATCGCTGTGGACTGACCCTCCGCTGCCGTCAGACTGACCCATTTTCTTTTTGATTAATTTCCTTTCCTTAGCTCTGCGGTTCTGAAACCAGATCTTTACCTGCGAAGACAAACGGCAAATGGTTAAAGAAAGAAACAAAGTCTAATAGTTTTCAATTAGTGTGATGAATCTTATACTACAGGCCGAGTAGCCTAATAATTTAAAGTGAGGTCATTTCACCTGTCTTTCTGAAAGCCCGAGGTTTACTGCCAGTTCTGATTTTCTTCTGATTGTGATGTAGCGATTAAAATGAAACTCTTTCTCCAGCTCCAGCCTCTGGTGGTCTGTGTACACAACTCGATATTTCTCCTTCGTTCTCGTTTTGCCTAAGAAAATGGGAAATAAACGAATAATTAAGAAACAATGTCCATAAAATAAAGAAATTCGTCATGCAAATGAAAAAAATCTGAAATAAATACCAAATTAAGCACCATGGTTAAAATATGTCATATTGCTATTAATAAAAATGTAGAGGAAGAACTGTTGCACTGTAGAGTATAATTTCTATAGGTTATAATTATTTTCTTGTCACATTGACTTTATTCTCTTATATGTATCGTACGTTTAGGACAATACTAGCCTATATCTTTAATTTTAACCTTTAATTTGTAAAGCCCCTGAAATATTCAGTCAGTTGTATAGGCTAAACTAAGATTACATCGCTAGATATGCAAATTGAGCTTCTGATCTTCTTTGAGGAGATTTTTTTGAACAAACTGCAGAACAAAGAGACGCAAAGACACATACCCAAACGCCATTGATGTGTTAAGAGACAACACACGTCTTACAAAGAATTACAAGGAGATAACATCAAAAATCTTTTCCTCAAACTGAGCAGGCTGCACTTGTTTGATGTAAAGACGAACTAGTTATAACAAAACTAAATATAGGCTATAGGTATTTTACGTACGAGTAAAGTAATTATAAACACAAGTAGGCCTGCTTTAATTAAACGTTTAGATGCAATCACTTACACGATAAAGGGTAACATCCTATTGCAACTATGCCTTTTTAAATTCAGATGTCATTTCCAAAACTTTAACTTTTTCAGCCATTGAAATGAAAAGGCCGTCTATTGTTAGGTCATGTAACTTTGTGACTGTTTTCTTTTTTCTTTTTTTAACATGCGCCGGAGACAGGATAACTTTTAGTGCCGTGAAAATTGTCACTCTTTGAGGTAATATAACCCTCTCGAACAGAGACAGAGGAAGACGCGCTGCTGCATATCAAAGTGAAAAAGGTGTTGAAAGAAGTCGCCGCCTGAATATGACAGATAACCCTCAAAACCTGAGACAATGTAACAGGAAAAGTAGACCTCACATCTTGTTTACGGGAGTCGCAAATTAGCATTACAAGCGACCCTGGCGCCAATTCCCAGCACCTTCATTTTGCCACAACTATTTGTCCCATGCGTCAAGGGACAAATCTATATTAATATAACTCATATATATTCCGTTTTGGAAGGTTTTTCTCAAACAATGAAGGGGAGAAGGATAGTTAATGCGTGTCAGACGAGATCATTCATTTTTCCTAGGCCTTTTGAATTCGTAATATTTTGTCAGATGTGCCATTAGCCTACTTCAGCAAAAGTTAATACATTTTTAACAGTATTGCATTCAGCACAATTTGTCCTTCAGTAAATTATTTGACCGATATTAAACCTAAATAAGAGAAAGCAACTATTTTGATTTTGTTTTTGCTATATTTTTAGACATATTTTTTCTAATCATTTTTTTAAATGTAGCAACATTTCAGTATATGGCAAATTATAATACTTATTCTACAGTATCAAGAAAATAAATCACAATTATTAACTACTGTCATTTTCTGCATTTCGATCGCAAGACCTTTAAATTAGCCTATTACGCAGTTTACATGTTTTAAAGTGTTACTTAATAAATAACCAAACGTGTTCCTTTTTGCGTGTTATGACATATATTTTTAAATTCTTAGCTAGATTTTATTTACATTCATTTGTTTAATTTAATTTATTTTTTTGGAAAGACATTTATTGGCCTTACCGGTTGATGAGGACTGCACGGTTTTGCTCATCCACTGATAGGAATTGCGTCTTTCTCTCTCGGGTGAAAGCTGGCCCACAGAAATATTTTCAGGTGGTGGAGGCAGCACAGCCGATCCCGGGCCGTGCATGGCATTGTAATCTGAAGAGCAGTAGGAAACTTGTCCCGGGGATGAACTGCTCATAGGTGCAGAAATAGTGTTTGGAGGTCCCAGGCTGTAGGCGCCCCAGTCCTCTCTCGGTGCGCCGTACGGAGAGCCCCATGCCCCCGCTGACTGCGCGTGTGTGTCCATGTTGGGCACATGATGGTATCCTGTAAAATCTGAATACTGAGGTGTGGAGACAAAATTCTGTGGTGGAAGACTGATGCCAGATCTTCGCACTGCTCCTTGGTGATACATGCTTCCCTCTTTATCCAAAAGGTATCCAACGTACATGATTCGAAAGAAACCCCTAAAATAACTTTTTTAAGGCAACATGCCAGCCATACATCAAGCCCAAATATCTCTCAAAACCAAGGCCCGACTCGATACTTTTTTACTCAAGTGTTGTATAGTCCAAAATGATCTCCAGGTCACGCGACGTAGTCCTTGACGTGCTTCAATCAAACATGATGTGACTCTGTTGTCAAGGTGGTGGTGGCAAAGGTATAACCAAGCCCTCCTGACGTCAGCCACGACTTCAAAACCTCTCGATTTGCATTCAAATGACCAGCCAATAACACCACCACCAAGCCCTCAAAGATTCCCCTAGCGCCAGATTTTCTCATCACCTCAGACTTGCATGCACCCAAAACCACTTCTTCAATGTTCATCAATATTCAGTAGAGTTGTAGACTCACTCTGTATGACTTAAGGAATCAACACTGTAAAGAATATTAAGTTCAAATTTATTTTCTATCGTCAAAGACGCCAATTTGAAAGTGGTTTTGTCACATCTGTCTCAGTTTGACTTCAAAGAAACCAAAAAGTTCAAACCAGCAAATCACTTTTTTATTGTTTTATATTATTTCAAAAACATTTGTTTATTTGATTTGCATCCATTTATTTAATTGCATTTATTTTATATATATATATATATATATATATAAATTATTATATTAGGCTATATATTATATTTTAAGTGTATTTATTTACACAGGTGAAAACAACAACAGTTTTACTTTTAATTTTATTGCTAAAGAAGTGTTAATCATAAAAGTGAAATAAGTTGTGACGTACTTATGGGCAGGCAGCTTGATTCGGCGATTAATGGTCGCTTGAAGTTTTACTGCTCTTTTCTCTCTAATGGAGCTAAACCTGTGGATATGGGAACGTCACATCTGCATAGTACCCATGCCACTTTGTCGCCTTCAGAGTCCATGCGTATTTGTTAAAGGATACTCTTGTAAAAGAGGTGCAAAGCGGGAGAAGGTGTCTTGAAGTAAGGCGAACTTTTCACATTCCGTATCCCTCACACCATGACACTCTCGGGTCACACTTCACAGCTAATTCCGGTTTATGGAAATGTGAAGTATCACCTACAGTACCCATGCGACGACGATGTGTCGTGCGTGTCGCCATGTAGTCGAAATGTTTAACGAGTTGTTAATTCATTTTACAGCGAGGTTTCTGGGGTATTTTAATCATTAACATATGCAGACAGTAGCTTGTTCAGGCTTGACTGTCATGTCTCAGATGTAAAGGCAGAAAGGACTACATTTCTATCAAAAAGTGTGTTTGGACTTTTTTTTATTTAATGTTAAGACTTTCTACAATTTATTGCAACCAGAATTAAGTTTACATTCGTTCATTACACAAAAATATTGTCATTATCATCAATAAGTCATCATAAGTAGCCTATATGTATATGTGTGTGCATTGAACGAATGTAACATACTACTTGAGCTTCTTCCATTCAAAAAAGTCCTTTATTACAACTATATATTATATATACACATTTGTCAGCTTCCCCCTGTATATGTAAAATTTATTGTTTTAGATACTGTAACTGATTTTCCAGAATTTATATATATATATGTATGTATGTATATATGTATATTACATATATTATATATATATATATATATTATACTAATTTTACAATCATCAATGATGTTTTAAATTACATTTTTAGTTATTTTCAGCAAGGCAATCCATAAACCTGTTTCATCTTTATCCAAGTCTTTATAAAGTGATTTACTGTAACTGAACTGCAGATTCATTTATTTTAGCCTAGTTTGTTCACTAAACTTCTGAAAAACAAACAGCCGATCGTGATTGCCATCATAGATCATTCCATGTCTGCCATGATACAGTGAACTATGCAAAAGTAGGACAGATTTTGGCAGATTTATGATGGTGCAAAGATAAAACCTTTATGTGTTCAGTTGTTTTTATGCTACAAGCCTCATAATGTAAATATGCCAAACAACATTTAATGTGATTTCTGTGCGATAATGATTGACCTTTGAAAATAGCCTAGTAAGGGACTGCATTTCCTTCAAACTCCTTCAGGTACGGTGGGACTGATCATCTAAACAGCACTTCATAGTTTATAACAAATATATTTATTGCAATTTCAACACTGCAACATAATATTTAAAGCAGTTTTTAAAAAGTGCTAAAAAATAATTAAGATTATGGCAAATTAAGTCTATACCCCTGCTGGAAAAATCATGTCATTTCAGCTTAAGCTTAAAGCTGATTTTTTTAGACATCCAAGATGGTTTACCAGCTTTAACTAGCCTGGTCAAAGTCTACTCTTTTGATCTCGACTAGTCAGCTAGTTAATGACCTCCTGTCTGTGCTACACTCTCAGAAATAAAGGTACAAAAGCTGTCACTGGGGCTTTTGTACCTATTAGGTTAAAATATGTACAGTTTAAGTACTAATATGTACTTTAAGGTACCAAAATGGACCCTTTAGGTACAACCATGTACCTTTTGAAAAGGTACCGCCCGAGTGACAGCATTTGTACCTTTATTTTTAAGTGCAGTGTATAGCTAAAATAGGGCTATTAGGACATATAAGCTGTTGTATGACATGATTCATGTTAGCTTATGAATAATAGACCATCAGAATATGTTTATATGGGTGACTGATGATATCAATGTAAGCCTATGGGATGCAAGCCAGAACAAATCCATTATGACGATGTCAGGCAAATGTGACCCTGGGGCACAAAACCAGTCATAAGTAACACATGTAGGCTATATTTGTAGCAATAGCCAAAAATGAATTGCATTTGTCAAAATTGTGTTTTTTTCTTTTATGGCAGAAATCATTAGGACATTAAGTAAAGATCATGTTCCACGGAGATATTTCCTACAGTAAATATATCAAAACTTGATTTTCGATAAGCAATATGCAACTTTAAAGAGATTTATTTCTTTATTTCTTTATTTATTATTATTATTATTATTATTGGCACCCTCATATTCCAGATTTTTAAATAGTTGTATCTCGGCCAAATATTGTTCCACATAACTTACATAAATGGAAAGCCTGTTCATTCTACTCCAAATGTTTACATCATCCATTTTATGGTCCAGTGTCACAAATGAAAACAGAAATCTCAAAGACACTTAAAAAAACAGTACTAATGACTGCTACAGTTAATTTTTTTATCTGTTCAACAATGAACTCAAACGGTAGTCTAACTCTTTTGTTAGATATGTTCAACACTGTTTCAATGCTGCTCCAAACCAAAAACGCATAAATGATGCTTGTATACCATATGTATTTTCTTATATGTTGCATATTGCTGCCTGTGCTGAATATGTGTTCATTTTATATCCTACTATAACAATCCGAAAGGCAGACCTGGGTTTTGGGGGCACACACGTTGTTGATGCAGGTGAAGGCTAAATAATAAAGAAAGCAACAGGTTGGTTTGACAGTGACGCCCTCTGCCGGACAATTAGCTGCATGAGCGACTCAATATGAATCAAAATCTAGTTGTTGGACGGACACGTTTTTATGATACATTTTTTGACATTTGTGGTAGCCTACAACACGCTATTTCTATATCCGTTCCTTTGCTTTTTATATGAAGAATGATTTTGAGATTTGATTAGAAGTTCATCAGCACAACTAGAGAAAGATCTCTAGAGGGCGGTGTCCACCAAGTCATTTGTCTTCGTGAAATTACCTCTTGTCCACGGATCACTGAACATCAAATGTCTGTGTAGTTATGTGAACTACTTGATATGATTGTATGTGAAATATAATCAGATATATTAGTTGCCTGCTGTTGTTACATGGCTATTAGCTGTCAGTATGAAAATCTAATATGGCGTGACCTGTGGCACTTTGGCCTGACCATTGTTTGGATATGACAACCATAATGTCACAGTAGACGGTTATTCCACAAAATCAGAAACAAATGAGTAAAATATAGACTAAAGCCTGTGCCTGCATGAGAAGTGCCATCAAATAGACCATACTAAAGAAAGCCCGCCCCAACATGTTTAAGATGCTTTGATTTATTTAAGAAATTACAGACTCTCTTAGATATGTTATGAGTCTGTTGAAAGTTGTGAGTCTTAAATAATGATGGAGATGGATTTCAGAGAAAGGGAAGAGGTTTTGTTTGTGCACAGTTTTAATGATGGAAAGGATTCGGTTCTTTTCTTTCTGAAGGAGGAAGGCTTTATCTGAGGTTAGTGATCCTCTCAGCATGACAGATTTACTGCTTTCTTGGAAACTTGAAAATAACAACATGTGTGTCCCAAATGTATGATGGTTTGGGGACAGATTGCACTCAAAATACTTTAAATTATGAATCAAGTTTCTCTTTTTCTTTCCCACGAGAATTGGGTCATGATACTGTTCCTAATAATGTTGCTGAATTTATATCTCATTGGAAATACGTGCAATTTCAGAAATGTTACATGTGAAGTTGTTCTCATAGACTTTATAGACTGCGGTCATTCCCTATTCTCCTGTGTAAAATATAAAATGAATACATTTTATGAAAAGTGTTGTTAAGGAATTTCCTCAAAATTGTATTTTTATATACTATAGCTAAACTGTGGTTATAAATGACACATGCTTGTAAAATTATATACATTTCAAAACACATCAGTTGCTCTAAGATACACAAGATCAGTGGCATAAACATTAATATATGCATGAAAAGATTATGAAGACAGCATGGATGGATATTACTGGTGAGACCTTAGTTTTTTATTCCAAATGACTTTTTCTGAGACCCAGTGTTTGTACTCAAACTAAGTTAATGAAAGCTTTTCCCACTTTACCAACATTTGCAGCAGTTTCACATAACCATTCACCATTTATGAGTTCATCATCAGTAATCCCATCTTGTTTTTCTTTAAAACATAAACCAGGAGAATATTTGGCTGTCCGGTCAAAAAGCATCTTTTAGACAGCTTTTGGTTCAGCAGTTCTGAGTCCCCATAGTGCTGTAGATCAGATGTTTCTGAATTGTATTCGATGTCAGAATTCTCGACAAATTATAAACAGTTCATTTTTAGTCACTGGAACCCTGTGGGGACAAAAAGAATTTACTTTGATCTGACGGCCAAAGTCTAAGACTATTTTTTAAGACAAACAGTGATTTAGTCGTAACTCTTTGACCCTGCCTTTGGGCATCATGGGAGTTTATTAACATATTTAGGGCTATTTGTATTTTTTGTGCTACCTTTCTGGGAAAAGGTGGGCAAAAGCCATATCTGTGGTGAGTGAGGTCTACCCCATTGTCTCAGGCTGTAGGTGAGAGGTACGGAGGTGGTTCCCCCCAACCCCGATCCTGTCGCTCCCTCACCAGAACTCAGCGTGGGAAGTGCGAGCAGAGGGAAGAACACTCCATTAATGGAAATTACACAGAGGAAGGAGAATGGGGTATGATAGGATTTCAAGGCATTCTGTTTTGTCACTGATTGCAGGAATAAGTTTTGGCAGACTGCCAAAGACCGCAATATACCACCTCTGTTTTAGTGATTAATGAAGCATCTTGCCACCGGGGGGCTATTTTCCTTGGGAAGGGACTCTGGAAGTGGCAACGCAGGGATTTACACATTGTTGAACCAGAAAAACAAAGTGGTCCCAATAGGAGAGAGCCTTTAATTAGATGCATACGTGATGTTTTTCTCAAAGACAATTTTAGGAGATTCCATTCTAAACTATTAACTATTAATACTGCAATTGACAATCCATGTAATACAAAGAGCCACAATCCTCTGGTGATCCTCATTACCATTCAAAAATAAGATTTTAAAAATGTTTTGATAGAGGTTTCTTATATTGTGAAATAATATAGTATATAATATATATTACAATAATAGAGAATAATATATTAATGTAGTATATTATAGTTATTGTGAAATAATGTTACAATTTAACATAACTCAAGACACATTTATTATTATCAATGTTAAAAACAGTTTTGTGGAAACTGTGATACATTTTTATAAGGATTCTTAGATGAATAAAAAAAAATTATTTGAAATAGACTTTTATGACGTTATAAAAGCCTTTACTGTCACTTTTGATCAACTGAATGTGTCCTTGCCGAATGAAAGTAGTAATTTCCTTAAAAAACAGACAGACAGACAGATAGAGCAAGATAGAGAGAGAGAGAGATGTGTTTAGTGCTTTTTATTGGTTTGTAAAATGGAAAAAAATATAGGAAATGATGCACGTATCATGTAATATTCATATTCATTTGGAGCAAGGGAAGTTGAGAACTGTGCTTAGCTGCAGAGCGCGAAGACTGTATGTACTTCCTGTGAGCTTGGAAAAATACAAGGTGTGCGTGAATGCCACATTTGCACTCGTAGCCAGAATATGATGAACCCTAACCCTCCCAACATCCTTCCCTTGTTTGTTTATAGTTCATATTCCTGAATCAGTTTACATGTCTCACAGCCTTCACAACAAGCCAATAACACACCACCAATCCTCAATAAGTCAAGTGAACTTTTACAAAGCACACACTGTTTATCTTAAATATGACAAGCAACAGTATGCACCTTTTTCACCTTTAGCGTTTCAGCCCCGAAGCTGGGGGGCACTGTTGGCCCTTAGGAGGTTTTGTGTTTGGAGCTCTGTTGTGATGGGAATGATGGAGAAGCCCTTCCTTTTCTTGCTCACAGAGGTATTGTCCTGGTGACAGACAGACTGCCGTCACCTCGCCCCATTTAGGAAATGTGTCTCTGCGACCAAGGAGCAGGAGGAAGAGCGCACAGATGACACACAGACTAACCATCTCCACCAAAAAAGCCTATAGTCTTGTCAGAAATCACGCTATAGTAAGAAAAATGCAGCACTTGACAGGCAAACCATCCTCATTGTTATGTACTAGTACAAATGCAATCATGACTCTGAAAAGGTGCTATATATAAATATATAGATCTTTATTTATGCTTGGTTAATATTAAAATACAATTATAATACAAAACAAATATGTGTAGAAAATATCAGTGCATACAATTGTACTTCACAAACACCAGTCAGTCAAAATAACATTATTGAAAGCATCATTTGGAAGTACATACATTTCATTATTTGGAATGTAGTACTTGGACGTAAAACAATAATAATTAGCAATAACGGGCCTAACTGCTTTTGCAACTGTTAATTTAATCAATGCAATGATTTCCCACCCATTCCATCATGTTAAGGAGTTAATACTGAGCTACGTGTGTACACATGCTTTTATTATAATAATCATGACCATTTATATAGTGACCAGCCTGTTGACAATATTATAGCCTGCCCTGCAAGCTTTAGTAGTATTTTAGCACGAAAGACTACTGAATCAGTAACAGAATACGTTCCTCTGGTTAATAGCTGCACAACATATTACATGCTGTTATGTATACAGTAGTGTAAACAACATAAATATGGAAAGTACACAAGGCAGTGTAACTATTGTTGAACAGAGCAAGGCCGCTATACTGTGGTCCAAATTTGAACGATAATTAACAGAATGCTTCCTATTAAATGTGCATGAATAATTTACTTGCTAAAGCTTTATAAACCTTTTTCACAGTGATAGACTGAATGATAACTGACATGTCTAAGGCTTGACTAATGATCCAGATTAAAAGCTATGACTATAAAAATACTATGTGCTGGAAGAAAAGTGATTCATTTTATCTTCATTCAGCAAGACTCAGGAAAACGGCCCTCAGGCTGAAACAACAAAACCTGGAAATACAATGTGCATCCACAGTGTTGATGATCAATGCAATTTAAGATTGAGTTCTGGGAAAGAATTTCAGACCGCACTTTCAATTATTCATGATCTGTGGTCTTTGTTTGACATTTGCGTCTTACAGTAAAATATGAGTGAAATTTATTCTAAAGAAAAATATTTTCCTAAAACAAAAAAAGAGCTTTAGTGAGCTCCGAAATAATTTTAGCAAAATAAAAATAAAATACCATATAACCAAAATTCCAGTTTTCATTACAATAAAATATTTATCTAGAAATAAAATAAGAATTGCCTTTGTCCTCTCGTTCTAACCACTGAACAAATGATTTCATAATTAGCCACCATTCTGTATGAAAAATACTATTTTGCTGGGAAAAACAGTGCCGTTATTGTAATAAAATGTGCTAGTTGTGTTCACAGTGGACTGCAGGAATACCTGAGGTGGTCCATTTGTATGTCAGACTGCCACAATGATATGAGTGGCAGCCCACTGTACTCACACACTACCTTGAAAAAGTGCACAGAAAGAGAAAACGTGAAACTCTGAACGAACAGGATAATTCTGAAAAAAGTGGGAGAAAATAAAAGGGATCTAATGTGCAGAGAGAAAATGGACCCAACCAATCAGGTCCTCCAAAACTAGGTGAGACTTCTGGCGGCTAAGGAGTGCAGATGAACTCAGACGGGTGGTGTGGAGTAACGGACCACATAGTTATAGTCTGGAGGTGGGCTATGACATTCCAGCTCAGGGTCGAGAGAGGAGTCCTCCAGACTCAAGTCCAGAGAGGGAACAAGCGTAGGGTATTTCTCCTTCTCGCCCTCCAGCAGAACGGACTCCTTGCTTTTGCTCTTCATCCTGTGGAAGAAGCAAACCGATTTGAATTTGATATTCCGGTATTATTCTGTTGTATTTTGCTCTGTGTGTTGCTATAACTCATCATCAGGGGTCAACGGGTCAGACACCCTGGAGGGAGTCTGTTAGTTAGCATTGCTTTTAGTCTACAGTCTCTCAAGGGGCGATAATTTGCAGTAAATGCCTATGCCAAATGGCATGTATTAGGGTTTGTACACAGTACAAGCACTTCACATATGTGCATACTAAATGTGGGAGTACCAGGTGGAATCTAGAGGCACAATGTGGAGGGAGAATCTTGGACATAGCAGTAAAGCTGCAGAAGGTCAAAGGTGACAGTGATTGAGTGGGTCCTCGGCAGGGGCCGCCTCTTTACAATATATACATCATTCTCTACATGCTCCAAGTGGCTCTTTTTTTCCCATGCCTGTGACCATGGCAACTTGTGCATGGATTTTGCCAGCTGGTTGCAGGCTGTGCCCAGCTTTTCATCATAACGGGTTGGGATGAGGAGGGCACTGGACATGGAAAGTCAGGGGAGTGCTGACAGGCCAGACGGAGTGTTTTTAATCAAAACCTGTTGACCACGTTCACTTGTAATTAAACTTGGCTCATCAGTCATAGCAGTAGAGGAATTTAAAAATGATGTGGTGTTATTAAAACCTGTTACACAGCTCTCTGGAACACTTGAATCTGATTGGTCGATTGCAGCATTCGGCGGTCAGATGTTTGCCGCTGCTTTCATGTGTCTTTTGTATCATGCTGTGGACTCGCTCACACTCATATTCGAACATTTAAGTGGACAGTATCTTTTTATAAAGTAATTGTTTTATATTTAGAATTATTTTCCATAGGTTTACTTAAAAAATCGTGCTGACCCCAACTTTTTGTAGCTAAAGATCATATAATATAGCCCTGGCATTGTGGTGCACCCACTGTTGCACTTAGCTGGCCTTATCTAATGCCAATCACATATTTTGACTGAACACTTCTAAACAGCATGACCATGATTAGTCAGTTAACCACTTTGCCTCTCCAGGTCTGACTCATAAACCTCCAATCAGTCAGAGATTATCACTATTTGTCTAGCTGCAATTGGTGGTCCAAACCGCTGGCCTCAAATATTAGGATGTCGTATAGTCCACAAGGCCTTGAATGCAATTTAGAGGATAACCTTTGTAGATTAACCCTGGCCTTTGGTGCACTGGAAGACCATAAACGCAGTCTCAGATCTCAAACGCTTTAACAAAACCAAGGATAATCCAGTCCAATGGCCTGCCATTAATAACTTAAAACGCCACCTTCACTTTAGTTTTCAGCGCCATTTGCCCTGGGGCCCATTTATGAACAAGAAATGATGTCTCAGACCCCAGCACACTTTAGTCTGTGGTTAATAACTTATTAGGCTGTGTTAGACTATGTTTTTAAGGGGATTATCTTCATTTTTTATTAGGCATTCAATATATTCACAGCTTACATTGTGTAGCTGAAATAATGCAACCCTAACTGGAATACATTGCAATCACTAATATTATCAAACACTCATTCTCTCAAATACTTCCTAAATAAAATAAAGGCATGTTATTTTATGAGATGGCCATGTGCCATATCTGTAGCATGTTTCAGCGATGGAGTCAGAGGCCATTACGACCCAGGAGGCACATACAAAGATGCTAGTCACCAGACCTTACAGCCAGCTTTAACAAGTCACACGCCCAGCCCTGCTTTTGTTGTCTGGCTGTTGAGTTTGTCACCTTAGGCAATATCTCTCCACTGTGCCATTGTCTGAGAGACTCTCGCGCAGGCACGTCTCCCAAAGAAAAGGGGTAGTGGCTGGAGTCGTGTGGAGATGGTGGGGGGGAGAAACTGTATGACAATTGTGGCATCTACATTCCAGCCCAGTGGGAGGGTCTCCAGGGCATACGCCGGCAGACCTACCCATTCCTGTGGTCCAGGCAAAAAAGTCTAAATAACAGTGAATGTAATATACTCACACTCGGGCCATGAAACTCCTGGGTCTGGCCAGTGACTCCAGACGCTTCAGTGTCTTCAGGTCATCTGAAGATAGACCTATTCCGCTGTCTGACTGGCCTCCCTGTAAACAACCAAACATGATTTAACCACAGATACTATATATTTGCATTATTTCACAATGCACCTTTTCTTATGAAGGGAAGAATGTGAAAAACCAGCTCTTCACCTCGTGGATCTTGTTGGTTCCATTCTCCATGATTACTTCATCAAAGGTCTTCACACTCGCTGGGCGGATCTTAATATTCCTGAAAGCATCAAATACTTCATATCAGATCAGTGTGAAAGGTTTCTCATGACATCATATCTGGCAGATCCAAACAAATACATGAAACACATTACAGTGAGAGGAATGTGTTCGGTATCACAGTTTCCATGTAAAAGTTCAATACTGTGTTAGATAAAATATTTTTAATTCAATTTTGTGCAGCAGGGTAAAGCGATAGCTCTTAAATTCAGCTTTAGGGATAACAGGGATTGCAGCACTTCGATACTATTCTCTACAAATATACTTGAAGGACCTATGGAAACACAAGGGTTGGATAAATATTATCTTAAGTAGGCATAAATCCTGAAACTGCATTTGTGGCAAAAGAGGAAATTCCTTGAGGGGCCTATGAGAACCGTTTCTTATCAACAACCAATTAGTGCTTTCCTTCACTTTTAAACCATTCAGGCATTCAAGGCTGTTAGGATGAAGTGTAGTGCTTGTTTGAAACAGGAAAATGTATGGAAACCAGAAAAGAGATGGTAGACTTTATCTGCAGAAAACAGATTTCTAAAAAGGTCCTCATTAATATTGTCATCCCGAGTGATTCATAACAACTGAATTACAAAAACAAATCAGTCTGAGCATATATTCAATAAATGGATAAGATAAAGCTATCTTACCAAGCCGTCCCGGAGTCTCTAAGAGAGGCGGGTCTGGTGGAGGTCCCCTCTGTGGGGCTAAGGTTTGAGGGGTCTGCTTTGGTCAACAGGGTCGTGTTGATTGGGATGTAGTGTTTTCCCTCCTAAGAGAGACAAGGTGTTTAAACTTTCAGCTCATTTTATAACTGTGACATCACCCTGCATATAGTTTTATAGGATTCTGGAGGAATCTGTATATAAATCTGCAAGGGAATGTGTGAATATGTTTTATGGAGATGTTATTAGGGGCAGTCTGGGCAGTACACTAAGCTTGATTACTCATGTGAGAAAGAAGGAGTTTGGATGGCTTCCAATTCAGATGGCTTGGAATATGTTTTGATCTCTAGGCTGTGTAGTGTAGACCATATCTTCTATTCAAGCCATATTATAAATCAGATTCATTCCTTACTTTCTTCTTGAACTAAGAAAATGTTTTAGAGCATACTTTACCATCAATTATTCTTCTTTTCTATGAGAATTTGAAGAATACAGGATTTGAATATGTACAGTAAATTTTATGTCTATTCGATTAATTTGCTATAACATACCATACCATAACAAGAAACAGTTAGAAATTGTAATATTTCACAATAATAGTGTTTTTACTGTATTTTTGATCAAATGAATGCAGCCTTGGTGAGCAACCTTTCTTTTTTAAACATTACAAACAGTCTTACTAACGCTAGACTTTTGAATAGTAGTGTACACATGTATTTTTCTTCATGAGTGACTTTGAAGTGACTTTGACTTCTTTCCATTCATCACATTCATGAAATATTCACCTTTCATCTATGACTAGTTGTTAAACGCAGTTTGCAGTGACAGTCTAACATGGTTTTGCCTGTGTAATGGCAGTGCATCTCTCATCCCATAAAATCCTTGTGGTTTTGCTGTGGTCAGAATTGTAAATGTCTGTGGGAAACCCATGCAATGTAATGAAGTGCATGAGACTCTCTTACCTGCTGCACACTAGCTTGTAGCAGATCTCCTAGCCTCTCTACCAGCTCTGTGAAAGTGGGCCTCTTGGATGGCTCTCCATGCCAGCAGTCTAACATTGTTTGATATCTGTGAAGAGACACATGCACGTGTTAAAGAATGTCCTTTGAACAAACAGAGTGTTTAATACGCCATAATCATAAACTGCAATTCTTCAGCAGCTACATGAACCCTCATGAATTACACCCTTTGCCTTGACCTCTAGGTTAGTCTGCAAATCCGGTTTATCTAATTATTTACAGTCATCAATAATATTCAGTGCGTGACAAGAGGAGTGAGGCTGAGTGTTTTCACTGCACCCTTCTCGGGGTGAGAATTTGTGTTGAGAGGAACTTCCTCCTGCTTTACACGAGCTGTCAGCATCTCTCTCCACAAGGGACGTCTGGGGTCCTTTATTGGATTTTGCATTAGCCTATAATGGTTAAGTTTATCTTGAGGCTAAGTTTCAGTTGCGAAACACTCGGGCGTCAATGCACCGACCAGGCATGTATGTAAATGATCACTGGCAATGACTGAGCTGTATCCTGTTTATACTACGGTGTTGAACTCACAGGTCCTTATATAAATAAAGCCTGTTAACCATGAAACTCTCTGATCCCGTCTGATTAGCACAACATTGGGCAATTTAAAATATGGAAAAATTACTGTACTAGTTAATGACTCATTACTTCCTTACACTAATCAACTAATATGTCCATCTGGGTTTGAATGAGGTAGTGATCGGAGAGGAGGCATTCTTCTCGTGGGCTGTGTAGGAGATTAGTAGGAGGAAGCATGACTTCTAAAATGGTTATTTTAATGAATCCAGATGGAGCGACTCCTTAAACTAACAGGAAGTTGAGAAAAATGGCGATCGGTGGTTCCTTTAAAATCAAAGATACATCAGGATGTTCTATATCCTCTCATGTTGTGCTCACACTTATGGAAATGTAAATGGAAAATAAATTAATGACAGCCAATAGCATTTAGCTCAGTGTACTGAGTAGCTATGAGCCTGGAGAGAGTGGGAACCAGTTCATTTCTAAGCTGCTTTCTTCTCATTACTTATAATAAAAGTTTAAATTGAAAAAAAAAAAAAATTTGGTCAGGGACTCTCATGGTTGGAAATAAAGTTATGTAAAGCACATATCTTGATCACTATCTTTTCTCTCTTGAAGAACAATTTTATCAGTGCTAAAGGTGATACAGTACATTAAATTGACCATTATCTGCAATGCTAGTTGACAATTTCTTTAAAGCTGAATGGAAAGACTTTTGCATGTTGAGGACTTGGCATCCGAAAAGCTGTATTTATGAGGGCCGAATTCAATTCAGGTCTGAAGTCTGGACTGCATTTTGTAGGTCATCTCCAATTACCATCTTTCATGACCTCTTGTTATGTTCAACTGGCGTGTGAGATTGCAAATGTGAGACTCGCATTACGAGCTATTTTTAAAACATAAGTGCTAAGTGTTACAGAATATCAGATATGAAAAATTACCATCCTGAACTTGCCCATGGTTTCAAAACGAAGATTGAGTAGAGCACTTCTCTGACAGCAGCAGGGGTTGTTACTGAGAACAGGCTGTGAATATTCTTTCAGAGAATGAGGCGATTCAGTTCTGTGCACCTATTTAAAAGCAACGCTGATCTGAAGTTGTTCACTTCACTTCCATTCCACATTTAAAACTGATACCATGACCTCTTCTCTCATATCTTGTTACATCTTAAACTTTCAGATTTTGGTTTGGCTTGCTCTCTAACCCTGTAATCACAATGGGAGTATCTTGCTGGTGGGTTTCCCTGTCTGATGCCCAGGAGCCCTGCCACTGTGTTTGGCCACCCCTTGCTGCTTAGGTAGACCGAAGCCTTTAATGTGAGCTTGAGTTTCAGCTGCATTGGTGTAAGTTAGTAATGGATCCCTAGCACACATCGACTGCACTATAAACTAACTGCCAATCAGAAGCTGCTTCTTTTCTTTTACTCAGTGAATAATTGATCTGTTTCCATTTAAGGCTTCAGTCTTGTGTCAAAGCAATGAAATTAGATATTTATGCTCATTTCAACTTTATTGATAGGAGAAGAGATTCTTTCCCCAGAGTGCAGATTTTAGCTAATAACCCTAAAGATGTTTGTAGGGGGTTACAGAGAGAGGTGAGGTTTGTTTTGGGCTCACTTCAAGTTTGTTTAAAAGTCCTGGGATCACACAGAAGGAACTTCCTTAGAGACATTTAAAAAGAAAATACCTTGAAAAATTTCCATGCATACTTTGGCCTGACATTAGTGACACATTGTGCAGAGTGACTCTTACATTTCAGAGGAGGAGTATTCAGGAGCTTTCATCCTGGTGCCCTCCTTCAGTCGGCAGCAGAATTCCTCATCAATGTGTAAGCCAGGGTAAGGGGAGGCACCTGGGGAGAAGAAAGAGAATAATGGGGTTATCAAGACTTTTCCATGAAATAGAGCTCTGGACACTTCAAAGGGTCTGACAAGAAACTCGCTAAACTGTGAAGTGGGTTGGGAGCACAGAGAGATCAATGGAAAGACCTCGGCACAATCAGCATCAGCGGGGCCGATTTGACTGAACTTGGAAACTCTGGGTTGTTTTCTCCAGAAACACTAAATTATTAAGACAGCGTGAATTTGCAGACTGTTAAGGCTTTGCTGCGCACTTGCAAAAACCTTGATTCATGAAACAATATTTTCATTTACTTGAGTAAAGTCCTTTTAATAACATCTGATAACCACTAAAATATGCGGATCATAACAATGAATCTCTGAAAAGGTCAATCTTTCATTAAACTATGATCTAAACCCCCTTCTGACATAGATTAGGTAGTCATTAAAAACAAATACATTAGCAGCGCTTGAAATCTCCTGCAACTTTGGGAATAGAGTGCATTAGATGTGGATTGCCTAGAAAAACAGGGACAAGAAATTCAATTCCACAACACAAAACATGAGAGTGTACTTTGGGTGCGGTGCAAACTTTTCTCCCATGGACACTATCAAGTAGCAATAATAATTTTTCTAAACTATTCATGTTAGTCTATTTGACACTAACTTAAATCAGTGCAGCCCAGTGGTTGTGACAGCTCAGAGTCATCAGTTAAGATCCTATTCCTTCTATATGTGTGATAATGGATTATTTATATTGTGTTTTCCTATAAATGTTGCTTTATTTTAACATGTGAAATGACGCCCTGCCGTTTTCCCACAGAGTTCATTGCACCCAGTGTGAATGTAGATTTAGGGGAATTTTACTGTTGTTTCTGGTTTAATCATTATACATTTACAAGGCAAATCTTTAAAAACACATTTATATTCAAAAGTCTGAAACCACATTAATAATCTTGAATTTTAGGGATTTTAAATATACAATTTAGTGGTTGCTTAGTAAAAATTTTGCATTGTGTTATCAAGAAAAACACCCTGTTGAAGTTCACAGATTGAACTAGTGGAATGAAAATTGTTTTTTTCAAGCTGACAATGCAATCCTTTTTGTTCCCAAAGGAAAATTTAACAGCAGCTGACAGTTATAGCCCTCCACATCTGGAGGAGGTTGATAGCACAGGGCACCTCATGAGCAGCCTGTTTTGTGCCAGGTGTCTTTGATTGAGGACCCTCGAGTTTGTTTTATTTCTATTTGGATGAGCGCAGCATGTGCTGAGTTGCCTTCCTACTTCATGTGTTTAACTTTGAAATGAGTGCTGAATCCTTTCTGGGCTTTCTGATTTGGTGTAAAATGCATTGAACCAGCAAAGCAAACAAACAAGTCTAAGAGACGTCTCTATAGAAGAAAGGAAGGAAAAGCCGTCACTTTGTTTCACGGAAAACATCAGAGCAGAAAACACCATTCCAAGAATTGAACGCCTGAAAATCATAAAAGCATAGAAGAAGTAATACTTTGATTGTTTCATAATCCTATCGCCCCAAAATACCAAATCAAGATTGTGTGTGATAACAGTCATGATAAAATAAATCATTAGAGAGTATTTTAAACTCTTTTAATTGCTACTAGTTTCTGAACTGTTGAAACAGGGTCTCCAATGAATAGGTGAATAAAGAGAATGTGAGTTACATTTTTAGGACAGCAATGATATTTACCAAGAGAGAAGATCTCCCACATAAGCACTCCAAAAGACCACACATCACTCTGAGTGGTATAGACCTTGTCAAATATCGCCTCTGGAGCCATCCACTTTAAGGGAAGTCTGGCCTATAAAAGAAGATAAGCGGACCATGTTACTGTCACCTGTTAAGAAACAACTCCCAATATTAATTTACAATCAACAAAGTGTAGCTTATAAACCGCTGTCTATTTGATTATACAATCTGTATGACATCTTGGCTCACACCTGACCACAAGAAAACATCCTCTGACCAGAATAATATTATCATGTGTTATAAAATGACTAACAGCACGCCAAAGACTCTTGGCATGCACAGAAACATTTTATCTTTTTCCAGATGAACATTCACAGTGTCGGTGGTTTTTGGACCGTTATCATTTGTCCATCACACTAAGTAGTTTTGAAACACTGTGTGCCTTATACAGCCTAACTGCATCACAAAGTAACTGGATAATCGTCCACACTTACGTCTCCTTTGCGGACATAATCTGGGTCCTTGTACACATCTCTTGCGAGTCCAAAATCGCAAATCTTCACAACATTGTTTTCAGACAACAGGATGTTACGTGCAGCCAGATCACGGTGAATACACTGGGAGGAGTAAAAGAGAGGTGTTATTACATTATGTTTTACCATACTTCATCAGTTTATTGCAATAGCAGGATACAATTGTATGTTCTTTCTACTCTCAGGGTCTTGACCAGGGAAAGGGACTGTAGTGAAGATGCGTTTTGTGTCTTATTTGAACCATGTGTGGCATTACGCTGTCAGATGAAGCACATGATGGAAAGCTGTGTTAATGTAAAACATATGGGACTGCCATCAGGGAAACTTTGACCTGAGGTGAGAATAAACCACATATGCTAAACCGCATCTTTAGTATGTGGCAATTAATCTCATCTGTTGGATATGTGTGAATGAGTGTTTTGGATCAATAAAGTAATTTGGGTTTTCATATACTGGAGTTTTGGACAAAACTCTCAAAGTGTTGCCAGAATACAGAGATTGATCATTACTGTAAAACAATACAAGCCAGAAAAAGATTTAAAAAGGAAATTAGAATTAAAATGGGCTACCATAACAAACTAAGAATACAATAATGCATTACAAGAGCTAGAGATATTTATAATAAAATCTTGAGACGCTTACTTTTCTTGAAGCCAAGAACTCCATGCCTTTAGCCACTTGAAAGCTGTAGCAAATTAAGTCTTCTAGTGTGAGCACTTTCTTATACAAATCCTCTTGCTCTGCAAGAAAAGGGTAACAGGCTATTAGCTAAATCAAAACCATTGTGTCGTTATGCAAGTTTTGGCAGGCAAAAAAAGAAACAGAATTTCCAAGAATCTCTTTTGCAACCAATCTGTTCTGTCCCTTTTTGCTTAACAAAGTTGTAATATTTTCGCCTCCATAATTCTCCTGTTTACTACAGACACATCCGATAGGGAGGCATGATGAAATGTGGCTTCTTTTTTTAGATGCAGACTGCGACGTGCACTTTGTCAATGATACTCAAGTGAGGGGCTTGTGGGTGGATCATCCACCTGAGTAAACAGTTTATCAAACCAGAAATAACCGGCATGGGACAGCACGACCCAATGTACCCACAGCGGACTAGCTCTGGTCTGGGGGAAGGAAATTAGAAAAAGCTCTGCGCACAGTGGGTGACAGTGGCTCGTACAAAATATCAGTTGTATTTATGAATCCCTGAGGAAGCCACCTATCAGATTGAGGGGGGAAAAAACAATCAGCGGAGCCTTGAGAGTAGAGAGGGTGGGGTGGAGGTGAGGCAGGGGTTGAGAGGGAGGAGGAGAGAAGGGAAGGAAGACAACTCAGTCGCTACCTTCCTCCTCTTCCTCCGAGTCGCAGTAGCTCTTATCTTCAATGAAGCCGGAGCTAGCTGAACTTCCGGTGCTGGCCACGCTCTCCAACCTGCGCTTGATGAGCTCGCTCAGATCACACCCAGAGCTGGAACGCAGGGCCTTACCGTCCTGAGACTGTGAGTGTGAATCAAGCAGACATTCCCGTCAATATCATGCATCATCATGTTAAATCATTGCATAAATGTACCAGAGATGTTCTGCTTACCTTGTAAACCACAAAGTCACCCCTCTTACTTCTCAAGTAGTTGGAAAGGTTTCCATACTTGCAGTATTCCACGATTATCATTAGTGGACCTGAGCGTACACCAAACAAATGTAAAAACAGAGAACAAAAATTTCTTATATCGCCATGGTTGGATTTTCTGTGTCAGCTTCCTCTTACCTCCACGCTTTGTGCAGGCTCCTAGCAGATTGACTACGTTGAGATGATGACCAATGTGGATCAGAATCTTCAGTTCAGACATTAAAGCTCTCCACTCGTTATTTGTAGCTCCAGCTATTGAGTGTAGAGGAAGTTGGAGAAGAGGATAAGAAAACAATTATTAATAAAATGTCTTGCATGTTCAGAAAGAATTTTTGTTTGCAACGTTAGGAAAATTTATGATGAAGCTGAGGTGGTCTCTAGAACGCTGTTGTATTTCAGGTCTCCTGTACTGTTACTGTTGTTTCAAATTCATATGAGATGTTTATTCAATATCTTGACACAATTGTGGCCTAAATTTTAAATGCTAAAATGTTTTAAGTATACAAAAAATATTATATATAAGTTTGTATTATATATATATATATATATATATATATTATTTATAATTGTCCTATAAACAGCATAAGTTTGTATATAAATAATACAAACTTATGCTGTTTAAATTACAAAAAAAAACAAAAAAACAA
>JAUMHE010000063.1:13436925-13452493 GCA_032359235.1 Enteromius mattozi | reverse complement strand
CTCCCGTCCGCTCCATTCGCCTGAGCAAACTTTTCTCAGAAGACCTATCATTTTATCGAGTCACGCGACCACGGTATAATCGAAAAAATTTGATATTGCGGTACGACGGTATTTACAATACCGTTACATCCCTAATATATATATATGTAAGAAAACAAAATCAAAATTCAAAAAAGGTAGTAAAAGCACCATGGTACTACCATGGTATTTTGGATATGAACTGTGGTAGAATCAAATGAACGAAAACTGTAAAAATTGAAATCAAATCAATAGTTGCCACAAATCTTTAAAAACTGATTTTTTTCTTTCAGTAAATTAAAATGGTTCACTTACTATACACATAGAAAGGGATTCTCATGGTCCGGTTCCCAAGTTCATTCTTTGCTGAACAGGAGTAGATTCCTGACACAGTAGCTGTTTCCACCATCAGCATGCTTACAGTCTAAGGAAATGGATGAAGACCATTAGGAATGAAAGCATAACACAATATTCTTTTAACAGGAATAACACAATATCATGTCATCTTAATACTTATGACATTAAATTTGAGCATTTATTTCCTGTAAGCAGATGAGTCACAGGACTAATGTACTGTACTTTTTTACACTCCTCAGCCTCACACATTTTGTAGACTACATCTGGAGTTTTAAGGCCAAATGCAGCACACAGAGTACAGCACAGAAGGTGTGCCTGTGTTCCATGTCATTTCCTGATACACATTTAAAATGCCAGGTTTAATACTATCACCATTCAAGTGGAACTCATTAATAGCCTATGTAGACATAATAATAATGCAGATTTTTGGCAAAAGACCAGATTCCAGAGCTCTGTTTTCAGTTTCAAACAACATCTGTTTTCCTGGCCGTCACATCAAAGGTATGAAACACTCCGGGTGTATTTCTGGAGCAATATACTCATTTTTCAGCTTACTTCCTGGGGTTCACAGACTGTTTACAAGACGTATTTGAAATGTAAGTAGCATGCCTTTGCTCTGAACAACACGTATTTAAATGTTTTGTCTGTTTTAGTTTGTAAAGACGTAGTACAGTAATATTTAATGCAAAAGGATCTTTTACAAAGGTTAGGATTTCTTTTGTACACAACATCACGCTGTACAGACAGAAATGAGGTGTGGAGCTCGGTTAATGTAAATCTGTGGACTTGTTGTAACGTCGCTGTTTAGTCTTACATGTAGCTGATTTTAATTGGCACACTGCGCTACAATATACCTGAAAAACAAGACGCATAATTGCCATACTTTTCAGCATAAACATAGCTCTATTCTATGTAAAGTATTTTCATTATAGAATGTATATTATTCATGCATTGTTTTGAATAAACTCCTGAGTGACATTTAGCGGTTCTCTCGATCTGATGATGTAGTCAGAAATTCGGACTGACCTTTCTATTTTGTCTTTTAGTTACTGTGACATTTTTTTTTAGTTTGGGGTTACAAGAAACCATCACAGATGGACTCTTAGCAGGCTGTTACTCACAGTGCTAGAAAATTTATATGAGGTGACAGAAAGGAATTCACCCTAAACAAATCCCACCCTGTTAAATGGGGCCTTGTTATCACTGACTGCTGTGCTTTATCCCTGCAAAGCATCATCTATTTGTCACAAAAGCCTTTAAATACAGCTAACCTCAAAATTTACACCTATTCCATAGTGAGAATGAACCTCTTAGCACAAGGGAGGGCAGGCATGATTGGTTTTAAATGACATTCCTACTGTGAGAATATACTGCGTCACATAAATCTTGCTGTGAGGAAAATCTTGCTGTAAGCTTATATTTTTTGCTAGAGACTAAAAATCATTCAGAGCTTTTAGCTGATGATTTGCAGTTGAATACATGCTTGACCTGGTAGGTTACAGCAGCTCTATGTACAGTCACACTGAATTGTAGAGGAATGCTACAACTGAAAATCTGTGCTTCGTTAAGTTTTGGGTGAATGGTTTTGGTAATAAGGCCTCCTGGGATGTTTTCCATAATGTCTGCAGTGTTCACTGTACCATTTGGCAGCACAAGCAAAGGATGATAGAGTGACAGACATAGGAGATCTGTCTAAGCAAACAACTCTGGATACTGTAGCAGTCTGGATTCATCCCTGAAGTGATATGGTCAAATTAAAACAGGGCCATTGTGAACACTACTGTGTTCCCAAAGCTCTGTCTGGTTATTCACACATGTTTATGTGATTTCAACACATTGGAGGGACCACAATGACTGCCCTGTACATAAATAGCATTTAAAGTCATCTCATGTGTTTGAAAAACAGGCCTGAAACAATCAACATTCAATGCATGAATAGTCCTGGGAGAAACTTCTGTTTATGAGGATTTTACTGGCTTCAGTGCGCTCAGTAAGATGGACTGATATATCAGTATAAACTCTGTCCTGGGGCACCACTCAAAACAGCAGCTGCCCTGTTTACTGGCCTCTGTTCTCCACTGAAGGTGACTGAAGCGTGGCATAATTCACAGCAGAACTAAATGAGCCTCAGCTATCAGCTCCATTAGGAGAGAACACACACATAGTCACTCACATGCACACACTGAGTGTCATTCTTCACTAATCTATTGATACTTCAGCCAAATAAGACTACTGAAGCGAACTGCGCTGTCTAGAAACATAATGCAGATTGTTGCTTTTTTGTGGTTTCTTTATTATATTGAGAACTATTTTCTCAAAACGATTTCTAAAAGGGCAATTTAGTAATGTGAATGTTCAATAGACTTTATGAGTTTTAAATGGAAGACAGATGTATGCTGTACATCAGATTTGGATTCTTCCTGCTCACTTCTAAATCAGCATTTTTCCATGAACATATAAAATGCAGTATTTTCAGGTCATCTATTTAGGACCAAAATTAAGATGAAAGTATAATTAATCTGGATTAGCAACCCAGTTTCTGCATTATGTAAAAGCTGTGGTTTTAAACATTATTTAATACATTTCCACTTCATTATTCCATTTACAGTTTACGTATTTTTAACAAACAAAACTTTTACATTTTTAAAGGTACACTCAGTATTTTTTTATGTTGGCACTATTTTTGTCATCAACAGTATGACAATATTCTAACACCAAGCTATGTGGGTGTAGAATCATGCAAAATTTTCAGTTACCAACAAAACTGAAGCAATGCAGCATTCCCATTATAAGAGCAATAACAGGAGTTATTACCAAGATAAAATAAGTTACACTCTATCTGGTCTTGTCATCTCATCCTGCTCCATGTAAAATGAAACCTTTTGACCTCATGTGAGTGTACTTTTTTTCCAAACATATACTCATTGCTTTATGCATAAAACTTAATTAAGGGAACAAAAATAAGTGCATATTTGAAGGCAAAAAACATTTACTAATAAATAGCAAAACTGCACATACTGCAATCCATACCTTGTTTTTACTTTTTAATAATTCCACTTTGTTCCTGACATCCTTAATCAGATTATGAGGATAATGGTTGTGTGATTCAGTGATGTCTCCAACAGGCAGAGGATCGGTGTAAGGTCTGCACCTATCAGACAAAAACACACACGTTTAGACAAATCATAATTGTTGAACCAACATTTTAAAGGAATGATATTTCTGCTCTGGAGTTTACAGAGGAAGTTTTTGCCTTTTGATATCAAAGCAGGATGTACACAAGGAAATACCAAGTCGTACAGTCATAAGATTTCAGTGAATACCCTCTACTTTCAGTGAAAAACAAAAGAGGAAAACTGTTGTGCAAATTAACTTTTTTAGCTAACGTCTTTCATTTATTGTTCCTACTTTATATTAGGTGACCTTAAGTACTATGGACTTACATTTAAATTAATCATTTGGTACAATGTACTTATGGTATACATATATGTTTTTACACTGTACTTGTATTTTAAAAAATGTAATTAAATCTGTAATTAATTTCTGTAATTACATCTATCAAACTAAACTGTCCCTCACCTTACCTGTATCCCACCCGAAGTGTTTTTTAATACAATATGAACACAATAAGTACACCGTGCTTATTTTTAGATTACTGAGTACATAGTAATTAAGGCCACCTAATATAAAGTGTGACCCATTTATCTTCTGGCATTAAACACAAGCATTCATGGAGCCTGATGAATGAATGCTTTTTTTTCTTTTTCTGAATTTAAGGGCCCTGTATCAAGTCATGTGTTTTATGGCTTGAACCGGCAGGAGACCAAAGACCTGTTTTGCATCAATCCGAGTGGAGGTTCAATCGGATTAATGAGAGTCGAGGTCGGAGAGGAAACCGCAGCGTGACAGGAAGGGCTGAGACATGCGTCACCGTTCAAAGGAAACACCCCCACTCTCTGGCCAGCTGAGATAAGGCTGATCCCAGACCTCCATGGTCAACAAGGGACCACTGATAACTTCTCACAGCCTCTTGATTAAGAAGACATCTGAGAGATCACCTTCACGAGTGCAATGATGATATCTCTAACATGGGACCCTGGGAAACACTGATTTTATGGATGCTTAATGGCACATTAACAAAAATATGATCATGTAGGGGATTCACTCCCACAACTCCCAAATCTGGCGTTGTGAACGTGGCTACTTTTTCCTTTTGGTCACTGCTCAAGAAATAAATTCATTTTACTGACAATAAAAGAAGGATTGTTCTGTTTTTCTTCCAACTAGGGCATGGCAATTACCCTCCAATGTACCTCTCTCATTAGATGTTGAAAATCAAGTCTTCTCACCATCTATATTATAAGCTGTTGTGTTTACTGCCATCGCTGATTATATTTAGAACAGGCAAAGTGGTATTTTGGCACTGTGGTACAAAGCCCAAAGTATTTTTGTCGCAAATTTGGCAGTACTGCTTGACAAATAATTACTCTCAATTACGAGAAAATCTTGTCATGACACACCAACTAAGTTCAGTGGACATCTGTAGCATTTATAAAGGTTCACTAAAAAGCTGGAATTTACACTGCAATACTGCAGTGCTTATAGAACAATGCAGGCTTGGGGAATGCGAACAATAAATCGTCCTCACATTTACAGAGCCAATGACTGCAAAATGTACCTCTGGGGCTATTTTTCATCAATAAGCATACTTTATTTTGGACCAATGTCAAGGAAACGGATGCAGGTCATTTGAATAATGAGAGCTGTGGGTAAAGGCCAGCATTAATCACTGACTTTAACACCTCAGCAAGAGAAAAGATCTTCCATGTAGGATGGAGACAACTCTTTATGGAGCCACAAACCAAAAAACCAGCCCTTGTCACAATTTTTGACACAATGAAATGTGATTAGAAGTAAGACAATCTGATTTAAATACTAAAGAGTTGATTCAAAGTAAATTTGAATATGAGCAGTAACAGTGTACTAATGACTTACTCTGTAAGATCAAGGCTGGGGTCACATGGCTGCCAAAACCAGGTTATGTTTGGCATGGGAATCCCAAATGCAGTGCAGATGAGGTGGTGCCCCTCATTATATTTGTAAGCTTGTGGGCCTCCTGGAGCCACATCCTCCTCAAAGATCTTTGGCTTCACTGCGTATGAATATACAGATCATCAGTCATTTAAATGGTCAGTCTACAGATTATTTGCAGAGAAAAACTTTCACCTCATAACTCCTAAATGGAAGAGTAAGAATATTCAGGCTTATATAATATTCAGGGCGCAATATTGCTTTTATGGATTTCACTGAATTTATATTTATATTACAATATTTAGCATCAGACAGATTTCAGAATTTGATGAATAATGCCCAAAAACAATTGCAACTAGAAATCTCTTAATACTGTTTCCAATGTTTTTGACCTGATGTTATATACTTTGGATTAGGTTGAGGACAGAGACTCATTACAATAAATATTTTATATTAGGCCAAGGAAGGCCATCACAGTTGTGTATATTGCAGGAATATCTGGGGGAATGGGAAATCTGGGCTGCACATAATCAAAATCCCAGCTCTGACAGCTCATTCCAGAACTTTCTGAGATGAGCATATCAATTAATCTGCTTACTCTGATTTCTTCCCAACACTTTCAAAATTTGGTAAAGAATATCTTAAGCTTCATTGATATACACATAAAATGCAACTAAAACTACTTGATTTTGTGCTATTAGCTATATATATTAGAGTTATGTGTTTAGTTGTGACAGCACTATTTGATGATTGTATTACAGGCTTTCTGCATTACCTTTGACGTCCAGCCTGTAGCTGAGGTTTCTGTAGAGACCCCTCTCCTGGTTTGACAGAGCGATAGTGAAGATCCCAGCATCCTTCTGCCTCACTTGTTTTATGGTGAGGCTATAGCCCGCTGTCTCATAACATGTTGAATTTTCTGAAATGGCAACTCCATCTTTGTACCTACACCCCACCAATGCAATAATCATTCAATAAATTATTACTAGTGGAATACTAGTACATGGTTGCTCCACATTAAATTCCTCTCATGGCATTTGAGTTACATTTTTTCATTTTGATTTAATGGAAAGCATGAATTTACCACAACACTCTGTCTGGTGCTGGCAAGGCATTGACCCGTGGCTCAAGCTGCACCTTTCTACCCTCTATAATAGAGATGTGTTTGCGTTTATTATGGGTCACATTGAGGAACGGATGCTCTGTAGACACAAACAGGAAAAAAATCCAAGAAATGTATTAAACTTTTCAACAAAAGCATAAGTGTTTTATGGTAGTGGCACAACATTACATCCTCACCATATACAGTTAGTTTAGTTGAATATTGAAGCCTTTTGTCTTCAATTGATGCTATGCACACATACGTGCCCTTGTCCTCCATTGTCACATTAGGCATGATTAATGCGTTACTCATCGAGATGGTTTTACCAGCTTGGACCCTATTTTTTTTTATTTCTCGAGTATGATTGATCTGAAAGCACAGACAGGAAGATCAGAGGATGCCAGGTCGAGTTTTACATAACACCAGTTCAAATCAGGTAGCAGATCTGAATGGGTACAGCATTAATCTAATACTGAATGGCATTAGGTGAAATTAGGTGTCTTTAGCATATTATCATCTCCTGATAACTCACCTGAACCTTAGGGGACTGCCACTCAAAATCAATTCTGCCATTGTAAGTGGTCTCTGCAGAGCAGTTGAGGATAAGGGTGTCACCGGCCACTACTTTTGGTCGTTCTGGTTTGATGCCAATGTTTTTCAACTCCGCCGCTAGGCACAGAGAACAGGAGATACCAATGTGAATCCAGGTTATGTCATGAAAAAAGCTTTTGTAATTTCAATAGGTAATTGCATAACTGGGATTTTCTCCTTAATTAAAATGACTCACTTATCCTTAAGAGCATGTAGACTGATGAAAATTGTTTTCCATCCACACTGGTTATACACGTTATCATTTGATAGCTGTCATAAGGTTGCAAAGGAATCTTGAAACCTCTTTTTGGATCCCACTCCACCCTGCTTTTTACATGATCTGTCATAGGATTTGTCATCTGAAGAGCAAGAGGAGAGAATTTATTTAATAAATTTAAGTGACAGTAAGTTGTGTGAAACTTTTACGGCCTATGATTAGTAGCCCATCCAGTAATGAGAAAAACAGGGCTGGGCTTGTCTGTGAGAAACTGATCATGGTTGAGTTGTATACCCAATCTCGCTTCTTTTGTTTGTTCGGAGTCCAAGTGCCCTGCTAGGAAAGAAGGAAAGGAAGGAAACAGGAAGGACGAATGCCACAGATCTTCCAATGGCAGGAAGGTTACATTACTATCTGTGCCATCTGGCTTAGAAGTGTTTATCCATAACAAAGAACTGTGAAAAATGACCATAGACCAACTACTGTACATGGCCATCGAGAAAAAAAAAACTACTGTTAAAGTTGCTCCCTGCCCGTGCAGTTTGGAGTACTGAATCTACTTTCACATATTATGTAAGAAGTTGCTTGTTAGTATACATAAAATAAAATAAAATTCAATAAAATTCAATAGAATTAAACTAATGAATGAATTAATGAATGAACAGAACTTTGCTATCTAAGTACAGTTTGTTTCCCTAACCTAGTCTTCATGGACATGATGCATAAAAAAAGGTGTTTTATTTATAACCTGAGTTTCTATTTTGAGTGAAAAACAACAGTACAACACTACCTTCCTGTTCTTACAGGAAGCAGACAGAGTGACTCCTTAGGCCTCCTTGAGGTTCCCAGAGCCTATGGCACACTGTCTCTATCTGTATACACATGCTTAGGGCTTTAAATGGTGTGAGAAACTCTGAGACGCCCAGACATTTTTCAATGTCAGATCATACAAAACACATCCTCTTTTTTTTCATATTCAAGGCTTCTGATGCATGGAAAGCAGGTAAAACATTCACCTCCGCTGCATGTGGCTATAAATTAAATATTAAAATGTTTACATTCAGTGGCGTTAACATGAAAAAATACTCACAGTCTCAAGGAGAACATGATATTTTGGGGATGTTGTTCTGCATGGGACCACTAAAAAAGGATCCTCCCGATATGCATAAATCAGTTCTGCTATCCTGTGAGCCTCCACAAAAGGATGATTGTGATCTATGATTTAAAAAAAAAAAAAATACAGTAAGCACAAAATAATAACAGTTTGCTTAGCACAAAGCTAACTTACCAACCACAATTCATTAATTCACTTATGATTTTAAAATGGCATTTTTAAAAGTATTTAATCTTTTATCAATGAATTCTCAGACATCAGGCAATGCCTAGACATCCAGCCTAGAGGAGCGATTAAATATCCCAGATAAAGTCAGATCATTTTTCTCTTTTTTTCTCAGAAAACTGCCACACAGGCTGCTGGATACAGAAACCGATTGGCAGGATGTTACTGTACAGCTATGCTGCGAAATTGGCGTGATTAAACAAACAAGATCTTCTGTGTGCTGACAGTGTTCATGTAATAAAATATATTTTTAAACAAACTTATCTTGAATAAAAAGTGGAATCACATAGTGAAATGAACCAGGGGACTATTAGGTACTAAAACTGGCTATATACGCAGTAGGCCGCAGTGGTAGAGGTCTGCTAAACAAAACAGTTGGTGAGCCAGAGACTTGGTGAGCTTTTGATAAACTGCAAATCAGCTGTGTTGGACATACCCTACCGTTCAAACCTTTTAGGGTCAGTAAGATTTTTTAAAAGAACCTTTTTTAAAACAAGTCTCCTAGGCTGAATTTATTTGATTAAAACCGTGAAATATTATTACAATTCAATTCATTATCACAATCTCTTTTGAGGGACATGTAAAAAAAAAAACTCTTGCTTAAAATGTTAACAGCTTATATGCAGTTGTCGGGAGGCACAGGAAGACTCTAAGCCCAAACAGGAAATTATCAAAGACCAGGCTTCCAGAACAATCAAACTCTGTTTCCAACTCTAAAGACATCCAGCTTAATATAAAATCCTTCCTTTTTTGTGTCACTGACTTTCTATTTCCTAGTCTCATGACAGCTAGGTTCTGTCTTGCAGATACGGTCCAGCTGTCAGTAATTCAAATCTTCTAAGTGAGTGCAGTCATAGCTGCATAGTCACTAGCTCCATTGCCCAGCTAACAGGTTTATGGCTTTGTTCTAGTTTCAGTCCGGTGTACAATGAGGCAAAGTTTCTCATTACTTCATTTCTTTTTTAATCTCAAGCTTTTCTAATGGCTTGGAGTTTTTCCAGGTCCTGTTTTACACAGAGAGACCTCAAAATCTCTTGTGGCAATTAATTGGAAAGAAAGAGGTCGACTTCCTTGGTTTATCCTATAGGAATCATTTGTAACCGAAAAGTGATGTACTCAAGTAAAAAAAAAAATCATCCAAAGAGACAATTTTGCACAATCACTGGGTCTGTGCTAAAGTTTTGTAATTATCTTACCTTTAACGAAAACATATGTGGACACCTCATGATTGCTAGACTTTTGGTGACTGCATGTGTAGAAGCCAGTGTCGTTGTGCATCAGGTTGTGTATGACCAGTTCGCTGCAGTGCTTGTGCATTCCCTCCTCACACGGCTTAATCTGTACCGATGACACATCTCTCTTAGCCAGCTTCCAGTGCAGGGAAGTTGATCCTCTAATGTAAGTCACACCATATAAACAAAACATCAGCAACAATAAGGACAATTTCATAGCCAAGTAGGCTTATGCCAGATTAAATAATCATTGCAGAGAGTATCCGCTGCTTTAACATTTGATGTTTAGCTATTCACGTCATATATTATAGAACTAAAAAACTAAATCAGGAAAATTACACGACCAACCACACAACAGCAGATGTTTTTAAATTGGCATCCTGAGCAGAACTTTAGAATTTAGTAGGGTTTAAAACAAATGCTTCATTGACTGATCCTTCTGCGGTTCATGATTACATTGTTTTGAATGTTACAAGAGCTCTTTTTGAATTACTGAAAATTAGTTTTAACTTAACTCTGAGAACATGACAGATTCTTCCATATTCCCAGTGGGTTTATTTTGGAATGTTTGTTAGATTCCCACTTTCACGTGGGAACAGGTATTTATTGAATGGAAGTGTTCAAATATTTCAAACAGTGTTTGTTTATGAAAGGGCACATTTTAAGGACCCCAGTGGAGAATCAGACAGATCTCACATTCTGCTGCAGCCTCTAGACTGATGGGTCAGGCAACTTCAGCCTCAAATCTCTGTCCAGAGCCAAATACTGTATCTGCTTCTGGCTCACAAGGCCTTCTAGGGAAGCATTACATTAGTTAAGTTTCTCCGGGTCAGCATTCCTGGCATGGCTGCAGTTGCATGGAATGCTCTCCAGCGTCTAAATGTGTATGTTTCAGAAGCCCCCCGTCCCCTTCTCTTTCCGCTACATTTAGATGACATAGCTATTTTGGGACTATATTACTCTCTGAGAGCCTCTCATCCCATGTCAAAGCAAAAGCAAATGAGTTTTGTTTTAAAGAGTTATGGTGTGAGATCAGTGTGCATGGACACACACCAGCTGTCACCAAAGTGCTTATACAGAATTTAAGAGATAGTTTACACAAAAATAAACATTTTGTCATTTACTATTTTCCAAACCTGTATAACTTTCTTCTGTGAAACATTAAAGAAGACATTTAAAAGGGTTATTTAAAATAATTTGGTATTTTTACGTTATTCTCAATTGAGTTTAAATTTATTCTGTCTGAATACTGGAATGCTTAATTGTATAGCATCAATGAAATTAGCATATCCTAGACTTAGTGTTTGTGTGAGATGAACACAGTACCTGCAGATGAGTGTGAGAGTGCCACCAACATGCTGAAGGTGTGTGTCTCCAGCAGGAAGCAGCTGTGGGTCAGCCAGATGAGATCCCTCTACCAACCCTAAAAACACAATACAGCAAAACACACAATCAGTGACAAACTGACATAGCAAATGCATCCCACAATGTGGTCAAACTGAAAGCCTTGAATCCAGTAATGCAACACTGCAACAATTTTCCAGGTTTCGAAGTGACTGTCAACTTTTTGAAGATGTGAATTAGTTATTTCTGGTGCACTGTAATGCAAACACAACGCTAAACTGTGGTTAACAAATGAAATTCTCTAAGGAAGTACCCGTTCATAACATTGTAATTTGGAGACTCTGATTCAGAATGTTAAGCAATAGCCTTTCCGCTCCCATGTTGAGTCTGTGCTGGACAGGTTTGAGCTGGCAGAGATGTGGAAACAGTGCGTTTGAGCGTGTGTATACATTCTGGATCAGAGATGGGAGGCCATAGATACAGCTGTGCCCCCCACGGAGGGGTCACCTCTGTCAGCATGTGTGTGAGAGAACAAGGCAGATCCCAGATGAATCAGATGTCCTTAAACACATCCTTCACATCAATCAGTCCCTATTTTTTGCCCTCTGCATAGTGCCACCTTTTAATACTCTGATGAAGAGCTTAATTTTACTCAGATCTCTCGAGATCTCTTCTGTGTGCTATTATTACAGTGAAGGTTCACTGCTGGTCTGGGGCCAAGTAAAGTTGATGATAGGAGCCATAAGTATGACAGGAAGCAGGATCATTCCCTCTGCTGCCCAGGACGGGTGACATTCGTCTCATAAGTGATTTCCTTCTTTTGAACTTACTCCCTGAATGATTTCTGTTGTGGCATTGTAATGCAGGTTATTTGTGTTGCCAGGCAAAAAAATGTTTTATAAGAACAGCCTTCTGGGAAATATCCCCCATGAAAAACACAATTTTAAATCACCACAAACTTTGATTCTGGTCCAAGCTGGACCAACATCTAGTGGCAGATCACCAGTTTTTCAGTCCTAAAAGTAACAACGCTCATGTGTGAGACACAAAAAAATGGTGCAAAGGTGAAAGACATCCATCTAGTGCACATTTACATTAAAAAAAACAATTAAAAAGTAGTTAAGTAAAACGCAAAAACCCGTTTTGTGTGGACAGGCTCAAATTTTTTATTGTCTTTCTATGCATTTGCAGACATCCTCTGTTTTTCTGTGCTTCACACATGTGCATCTCATTCTTGAGTCACCATCTCAAGTTGAAAGAAGTGTTAACAACCCAAAATAGTTCTGGAAACTATTTGAGTAAGATCTTAACTTTAAGATCATAACGTTCTGTAATATGGCATCTGTGTCCAAAACCCAAGCTAAATAGGATTATTATCAGGATGATAATGGCTTTACATAAAGTTTATTTTCCTTTCATGAACACCCATATTAATTTCTCTCTCTCTTTCTGATAAAACACGATTACTAATAAATAATGAAAGTCATGTTCTATTACTCTTGTAGTCCCCCCCGCCACATGACTTAAAAACACAGCTGCATTCACAGAATGAACTTACTACACCAACACTGCCACTTAATATGAACTTCCTCTCAGTATGCTTCAACATCATTGTTGTTACACAGTCCAAGGTTAGTTAAGGGGAGCGGATGTAACTGAAGCTTTTCATGCAAAGTACACATCAGCTTGATACTACCCTCTGTTGGCGTCTTTCATAAATCATGACAAAAAGCCGCAGACCAAACTCTGTCAAAGACTTTGCAGGTCCACCTCCCGTCTCAGACAAACACTATTCATCATGAAACTTCCTAAGCTCATATGTTGTACATTTTCTCCACATGTTTTATGAGTCAGGATGTTTTAGAAACAATGTACTGTACATCTTAATCCATTACATAAGAGTTACAGAAGATGCTGTTCACACTGTAAGACAAAGAGATATTAGTATCTCACTAATAGAGATATTAGTGAGTCAAACTGGATCTGACCGCTCTGAAATGCATGCTTACCACACAGAAGCTTTGGTCTGATACCAAACATGTTTTTATGAGAATTATTGATTCCTGCTGACTTCCACATATTCTTATTTTTCCTCCGAGCCTCATTCACAGATGTACGCCTGCATGCAAACACGAGCGGTGAATCACATCCTATAAAACCCAACAACTCTCGCTGTCTTCACAGCTGCCCTGCTCAGCAGGGGCCCCCAGCAGCCCACTTAAGAAGAGTACTTTCTCATAAAAACCTCTTGTCTCTGTCCCTGTACACCCACGTATTCCCACAGCTCAGAGACCCCCACCTGCCCCTGATGTCTGCCCAGTGCTGACCTCAGTGCGGAATCTCGCCCCCCCGCCCCTCCGCCAGCTGTGTACTGCATTCCTCCAGCACAGAGGCTGAAAAATGCCAAAAATGAGGCTTGTTGTGGTGCTTCAAGGGGCCTGAGACCTGGTTTCCATTAAAGCCCATTAAAAATAAACGACAACCATGGGTGAATGGAAAAAACACAGCTCTAATGCTACGTGGGTTGCCGTATTCAGCATGATTAGCCTGCGTGCCTCTCGTGAGAACATATAAAAGACATGTCACTGTCAAAGGCTGCGCTCGTCCTGACCTACTACAATCATGCAATCAGTCAATCAGGCGTCCTAATTGATGGCTGCAGTTTTGTGAGAATAAGAGATGGTTCACTTCCAAATGAGCAGAGAAGCCTGCATAAAGATGATGGGTTTAAATGTGGAATGAGACGAAAGACAAAAATACTCTGAAATTAAACTGCAGGCTTTCATGGAAAGCTGACTTCTAGAGAACTATAAATAACATAAGCATTGTGTTGCAAAATATTTTGACCACAAACTGTTCAGCAAACATAATGTGTCACAGGTCCCTGGTGGATGTTAAAAAGCTGGAACTTATGAAGTCAGATAATGCTTGAGTTTGATTTTTTTTTTTTCACAGATGTAATTCAATTTACTTGTGTACTGTCTTTTGTAGAGAGGAAATCCTGTTGCTGCCCAGTAAGCGTCAGTCATAATATGCGGAATTCCCTACTCTGTGGCTGGTACATGACTGCCTGTGCTTCCCGTCCACCCATGTGATGCACAGTGGCGGTAAAGCAGTCTCTGAGGACGGGGCAGGGATAATCTTTTTTGGACTTACACAATAATAGAAATGTATTAATCATTTAACCTTGCCACATTATCCATTGTGATTTCAAAGCTTTACAAGCAACGAAGGCTTCTTGATAAATAAAAATAACGTAAAACAATAGTAAGCGTGTCCATGGGCACATAAACAAAACATCAGGCAACTGTCGCACGCGACCAATCGCACATTAATTTCTTTCCTGTCTTTTTCGGAAGAAGAAAAAGTACACTTCTGGGACATATAAATCTCTATAAATAATGGAATTTTGCAAGATTTTGAGTGTCTATATAAGCTGACATACTATGACAATAGATACTTTGACTGTAAATTTTCCCTCATTATGTCATTTATATACTTTATATTATAAATCATGTAATATGTCTGGTAATGTCCAGTAAGCTGTTCCTTGTTGCCCCCCTCAAACAAACAAACAAACAAAAAAATCAAGTCTGATTTTCAGGTCTGTACATTATATGTGTCACGATCTCGTCTGGGTTGCTGCTGGCTTTTGTCGCGACCCCGCTTCTCAGCAGACAAAGGCAAGGCAGGCAGGGAATTCGGTGAAATAACATTTAATAAGACAAAGCAAGGAGAGCTGAACGAATACGCAGGAATCTGTGCAGACATCAAACATAAGAGCGCAGACAATTAACGAGACTTTAAAGACGGATCCAGAGAACTAAAATGAACACGGTTAAATACACAGACTAAATGACATTGAAACACCGGGCACCTGGAGAACACAGCTGGGACATGATTAAACACTAAGGACCAGGGCGTGGTTACAATGACAGGGGCACACGGGGGAGCAGGAATGAAAATAAACACAAGGCACATGGACATGTCATAAAAACATAAACAATGATCTGAAGGGACGCCTGACGGCGTGACAATATGATAACTTTATATTAAGTGGCCTTGACTACTATGTACTCACTTAAAAATAGAAATAATTACAGTACAATACATATTGTGTTCATATTCTATTACAAAACACTTCTGCTGCTATTGAGGTGAGATACGGTTAGGGGCAGGTTTAGTGTTATGGGTTGGTTTAAGGGTGGGTTAAGTTGTAATGGATGGGTCACCACCAGTGTGATTATAAACTATAATATATACAGGTCCTTCTCAAAAAATTTGCATATTGTGATAAAGTTCATTATTTTCTGTAATGTACTGATAAACATTAGACT
>JAUMHE010000063.1:13396693-13421847 GCA_032359235.1 Enteromius mattozi | reverse complement strand
TTTTAGCAAATGGCTGCAATATAACAAAGAGTGAAAAATTTAAGGGGGTCTGAATACTTTCCGTACCCACTGTATTTATTTAGATTTATATAAGTCTATTATAAGTCTAAAACAAATGAATTGATTATTTTAGTATACTGACAGCCCTTTATTTTGTTAATGAAAAATGCTATTTGTTAAAGCCCATGTAGGTGGTTTTTCCAATATTGTTTTTGACAATGGGAGATCTAAAAGTTGGAAAGTTTTGAGAAGCACTACTCCATATGTTCTCTGAGCTCAGTTTTTCCTGCTACTATGACTAACCAGCAGAGGGCGCAGTGTAATATATCTGCTGTGCTTTCAGACTGAGCTCCTGACCCAGACTCTAGAGCACATTCAGCTCTGTAAAGAGATTTGGACGACCATCAAAGCATCAGGTCACCTACTAATTTCATTCTATTACAAATTCCAGATTTTACCTGTTTGTCCGGAATGACAAGGATCGTAATAGTCTTTCTGGCACATTCTTTCCTCATTAGGCACGTCCTCCAAAGACAAAACAGACACATTATTGCTGCTCTATGAGTTTGAAGCCCGGGCCAAATTAAATGATCCAAAGATTGAATCTGTGCTAGAATCAGTTTTAGAACTGGACTGCATTGAGACCAAGCTGCTAGAAATGATCGCAGGTCAGCTTCTAGAACCTCCATTTTAAATAATTATATATTGTTAATATATATGTATGTGTGTGTGTGTATATATATTACGTATGGTGAAATTCTGACTGAATGAGTGAATATGCACTGCTGTTTAAACGTTTGGGGTCAAGATCTTTTTTTTTTTTTTTGAAGGAACTTAATACTTTTATTCATCAGTGGTGGTACATTGAATTGATCAAAACTGACTTTTAATGTTAAAAAAGATTTTTATTTAAAGTAATTGCTGTTTTTTTAATCTTATTCATCAAAGAATCCTGAAAAAATATAACAAAAAAATTGTAGGCAGCATGATTGTTTTCAACATTAATAGTAATAATGTTTCTCCGGCATCATATCAGCATAATAGAATGATTTCTCAAGGATCATGTGACACTAAAGTTTGGAGTAATGGCTGCCGAATCAAAAATCAATTACATCACAAATAAATTACATTTTAATATATATTTAAATAGCAAACACATATTTAAAATACTTATAATACTAGAATATTTTTTACCTAATATTGAAAAAATTAATTCAGTCTGGTTAAGTATGAAACGTTAAAAAAAATCTTACTGACCCCAAACTTTAACTGTGTTAAATGACATTATAAGCTCTGCTGGTCCTGTACGTTGTGTCTACAGTCCTGGCGATGGAGACACCGGCTCATTTCCCTGTTCTGTGTAAGAAAGCACTGAGAATGGCCTTGTCTCTACACAGGAAACAGCCACAGGTCGACCTCACACGCTGCAGGTCAGTCTAGCCGAGGGTTACTTGCACAGTGAATTTACCACAACAAAAGACACCAAACTGTTCCTCATATGACACACACCTTATACATGTGTGTGTCACAGTAACTGTTTACACAGCCTGATTCAGCTGACCCTGCCGAGCGGCGTATCTGAGGTGGATCCCTGCGTGCTGGAGGAAGTGTGGGGCTACTACGAGGAAGCTCTTTCCATCATAGCAACCGCAGTGAGTTGGTTACCATGACTCAGCAGCCGTCACACACGACCCGCTGCAGCTCAGCCCCGCAATTATCCCCATCTTTGAAAGAATCTCCTGTTTCTGTCAATGGGCTTTTAGTTATGCCTCAGTTAGCAGATGCTCCATTCACCAGCTTCTTCCTGCCAATTTGGATGCTAATTTGAAATCTCGCCTGTGTCCTTTATCTTGAACTCGCTTTGCAGAAAACTTGCATAAGCATCAGGGTGCTATTCTGAATTCGTGACCTTCACGGCACCATCGATATGAAACCGCATGATATAATTCAGCAGCTATTATTATAGCATCTGCTCCATTCCTCCACGATATCTCTGACGGACGTCTTGCTTTCTGAGACAGCCCGAGGACTTTCCAGAACTGGAGATCCTGTGGCTGCTGACCCGAGCGTGGAATACGGGAATCCTGCTCTACAGTCTGGCCCAGTATCCCGAGGCCGAGAGGTGGTGCGGGCTGGGAATGAGCTTCCTGAAGCACCTGGGCTCCCTGCAGGACAGCTATCATACTCAGGTAACGCTGCAGGAGTTACAGCTGCTCGAACGCTCGACTCAAGGCGCTGGATTTCATTTTCATGTTTCATATTCCCCTTGCCTCGAGTCGGGTGCGCGAGCTGCTTTTTTCATCACCTCAGTGGGAGGTGTAATTAGAGCAGCAGGGTTGGTTACAGCTATGTGGGTTGGTTTTTAAAGGAATAGTTCACCCAAAAATGAAAATTCTGTTATCATTTACTCACCCTCAAGTAGTTCCAAATCTGTATGAATTTCTTTGTTCTCGGTCACCATTGACTTCCATAGTAATACTACAGGAGTCAATGGTGACTGAAAACTGCCTGGTTACAAACTTTTTGCAAAATATCTCCCTTTGTGTTCAGCAGAACAAAGAAATTCATACAGATTTGGAACTACTTGAGGTTGAGTAAATTTTAGAAGTTTAATTTTTGGGTGAACTATTCCTTTAAAGCAACATACAGTAGTTGAGCTAGTAGTTTAAATGTGTCATTTGGCATTTCACAAGATAATATTCAATAAAAACATTTTGTTCATGTTGTTTGGTAAAAGAAAACGTGGCAAGGTGTGAATAAAATACATGAAATGTGTCTCCCCAGATGGCGGGTCTGTACAGTGAGGTGTTGGACAGGCTGGATAAAGCCAAGAAGAATCTCATTATTGAGGAGTGAATGATGGCGGCTTCAGTCGCAGATGGAGATCTCAGGTCTAACGGCACGTGTTTAATATGTAGTGTGAATTTCTGTGCATGTTTTTGAGAAGCTAAGAGATGAGGGGGTTTGTTGGTTCGGTTATGAAATGGTTCATATATTAATTTAATCTGAAATACGTTTTGGCAGTATTATTTTATTACCTGTCATCCGGTTATCTGTTTGAGCTTTTCTCGGTTGACGAGTTCAAAACATCTGCATTGCGATACAAAACAAATAAAAATGCATGCATTGAAATCGTAACAGAGTCACATAGTTTATTTCCAAACAAATAAACTCTTGTCCAGTCCAAAAAAAGAAAAAAACAAAACGAAAACAAAACAAAAATAATAATATTAATAATAATAATAATCGGTAGGACTGTGTTCCCTCCTGACCAGGATATAAAAGAGCAGTTTTCCTTGTGTCCTGATGGGTTGTACCACCTGTAATCATGGGGAGGACACTACTGTACAATCAAAGGGTTCATATTTGCAAGCACTTACTGCACAGGTGTGCTGTCACATCAAAAACTCATAATCATTTAAAAAGACAAATCAGACCCATTCCCTCCCCATTTCACACTCGTGCCTTCTGGAGCAGACTCTCATTAGTACACCAGAGCTGCTCTGATTCAATCCGCTTCATTAGAAATATAGTACAATGAATCAAAATTCTTTGGGCTTCACCAACACGGCTGACCGGCATCTACGGTGCAAACAGTCAGCTGCTTTCCCGCTCGTCACCTCAGAGGACCAGATCTACGCTAAAATGAGTCATTTAAGCTCCTGGTTTACTTTAATATCACTCTATGGGTTGCTGTCCGCATGTCTTTTTATATATATTTATATATATCTATATATATTTATATATTTTTACATTTGTTTTTCATCTATACTCAGACAAGTTCCACAAGATATCACAAGTAGACAGGCCGTATTGTTGGGAAGCTGGTTCCCGACTCACTAAAAAAAAATGTTTCGATAGGCAGCTGAAGATATTTTTTTCTATAGAGAAATACCAACGTTACGGCACATTTGTATGGAAATTAATCTCAGAATAAATTCAAAGTTTACTTACCTGACATTTGTGATTTATAAAACATGTTTGTCCCAGTTGTATCACACATGCATGAAGCACAAGTGAGGGGGATATTTACACTTTACAGCTATCATACCCATTAAAACAGTCTGTTAGCAGTTTATAAATGGCTCTGTTCCCTTCGATTATTCCCTGAACTCTGGTTTTGACACAGGTATGACAGCTGATTTCGCAGAGACGCTTGGCAGGTGAGCGCACCTGTTTAGAAAATGCCTGTGGGGCGGGACAGGGGGAAAGAGAGTGGGCCCAGGAACTTCCCTCACTTCCTGCGGGATCCAGACTTCTCGATACAGAAAGAAAGAGATCGAAGGAAGTACTGTACTTCTGTATCCCGTTCTGTCGCGATCCCGTTCTCTCCGGCTGAACTCAAGGGCGACCACAGACATAGCGCTTACAAAGTATTTCAAAAAAAAAAGAAGAGAGGACTAAATATTTAGAATACACAAGTATGATATATCAGCATGTCTGGGTGTTCAGTTAGAGGAGAGAAAAGCATCCCTTAGAGTTCATACTCTCTCTATTCCATCACAATATGATCGCGGCCCTTTAGTCGTGTACAAAAAAAAATTATTGTAGTAATTATCCATCAGATTCCTGAGCTTGCCAAGCTCGCCCCGGCACAAGGCTCAACACAGTGGAGTAAACATCAGCCCGGAAATGAAGGAGCAGAAGGAAAAAAAAATCGTTTAAAAGCTGTCATTACAAAGAACAGATTTAATCAAACCATCGTCGAGTTCTGGGGAAAACGGTCAATTTCAGGCTCCACTAACGCTTTAATATCAAGAAGGACATCCAATACAATTATTGTCTTGATTCTACCCGTTTTAAGGCTGCGCTCCTGGGCAGCTAACAGGACAGTACCTTGTTACCGTTCAGTCTGAAGAGAATATAGTCATGGAAGGCAGAGGAAGTGCAAGTGGGCTGTCTGCTTTTCAACTCCAATGGTGGCCGAAATTGGATTTTGCGTAAGACAAAAAAAAAAAAAAGCTTTGCAAAAAAGGATTTCACAGAGGTAAGACACTTTCTATTGCACTCACAAGTTAGGCCTCCAATAGGATGATGGGAAACTCACAAATAGCACTAAAATGGAGTCTCCCTCTAAGCACTGATAGGTTGAATATTGTGTCGTTCCCCTTCCCCCCCCCACGATTGATAGAAATTTGACAGAAGCGTTTATTCATCATAAGGCAGTTTGGTGGTCTGCAGAGAGCCCAGTTACACCTCTCTACCCCCATCTTTAATACAGAGCAGCTAAAACCACAAGAAAGAAAGAACACAAAAACCCAAAGACAAGTAAATGAAGTCTAACAGCCCTCCGAGTAGACAATTCTAGTGAAGTGTAAAATGTGTACCGTATTATGTAGTAAAATCTCTCTGTAGGGTTTTTATTTTCCATGTGATTTCAGTAATATAAATGTATAGACTCAAACCCCGTTTTCCATTTTGTTCTGCCTCCGAAAGCGTCGCCATACAAACGGCCAGGCGGCCGGTCAAATAAAGCGAGCTGGTTTGTGAGTACTGTTTTGAAGTTTATCCGTTAGAAACACGAGCAGTGACGGTACCATCAGCAGGTTTGAACTGTATCTAGTCCTCGTAAAAAAACTTCGCACAGCATCCTCGAACGTCTTTTTTCCATGAAATCGAATGAACATATACAAGGTTCCCGCTCGTGCCACCATCTCCAACTCCCCGGCTCCCCGCTCTCGTTCCGTAGAGACATTCTCATCTTCAAGTCCATCCGAAATGCACGAAAAGGATTCGCTCAGGTTTCCCTTTTTTGTTTTACATGACAAATTTCTTTAGGAATGGCATTTCCAATCTTGAATGGAATTGCTGAGAAACTCATGCAGGGGTGTGCACAGTCACAGTAATGGTGAGAAGACGTCTTTCAATTGAGGGTAACATAATGATGACACTAAAACTTGATATGAAACATATCAGTGAAAGGGAAGGAAAGGTGGGAGTGGGTGCGGGGGTCAGGTGGGGGCTCCGTGGAGGCGGTGAGCTCAGAGCTTCTCTGCGGACGGGATCCAGATGTAAGGGCCTGACTGCTCCTCTATGATCAGCTTGATTTTATTATAGATCTCATCTAGTGAGTCACCCTGGACTATGGCTGTGGAGACAGAAAGAGAGAGAGAGAGCAACAGTCATACTACAGTATGCTGTTAAACAGTAACAGAGGAGCTGGACTAAAAGATTCCCTCTGGATACAGTTAAGAGAAATCACATGATGGTGGGGGTTACCTGTGAAATATTCTCCAAACTCTTGTTCAAGCTTAATTGCCTTATCAAAGACTTTATTGGCTTGCTCGTATGTCTGCCTCTTATTCAATTCCCTGAAAAACACAAAGAAGTGCATTGCTTGTTTCACATCGCATAAGCACAAACTGCAGTTCAGAATGGTGACAAAATATTTATATGTTGCATAGAATTATGAGACAAAAAGTAAGTAAGTACCATTTAAAGAAAAAGGTTGGGTTTGTGAGGAAGACGCATTTTGTTCATCAGTAATACAGTAAAGAGAGTAATTTTGTGAAATATTATTACAATTTAAAATATCTGTTTTAATATATTTTTCAAATTTAATTTATTCCTGTGATGCAAAACAGAAGCCATTACTGTGCTGACCAACGATTAATCACATGCAAAAATAAAACTTTTGTGTATATAATGTGTGTGTGTACTGTGCATATTTATTATGTATATATAAATGCGCACACATGCATGTATACATTTACAAAATGTGTTATGCTTATATATTAAATATGATATATATAAAAATACATGCAAATATTTTCTAAATTATATACTGTATGTGTATGTCTTTTTTATTTATATAATAAATATAATTAGTCGTTGCCCAGCACTAATCATATTTAATGCATCCTTGCTGAATAAGATATTTCTTTAAAAAAATCCTTACTGACACCAAACTTTTGAATGGTGGTGTACATACATAATTTACAAAATCTTAAACTTACATTAGGGCCTCCACAGATTTTGGCTTGATGAAAATGGCGATTGGATAGAGCTGTGCTTGCTGCAGTCGCTTTATGGCATTCCCAGACACATCCAGGATACAGTGTTTTCCCTACAAGAGGATTAAATAAACCCTTTTATCCCATGTCACACTTTCACTGCACACAGTAATTGCCACAGGAAAAATGTTTTTATTTTAATATTTTATTTTAAGGATTAAACAGGAGTTCAGATCCTGGCATGTTTACACTAGGGAGTCACTGACCCTTTCAGCCACTGCCCGGACAGACAAGATGCTGGTCCCGTACAGATTCTCATTGAACTGGCCGGCCTCGATAAATTTGTTGTCCTGAATGTCCTTCTCCATTTGCTCCCTTGAACCCACGAAGTGGTAGTCCTGGCCGTCCATCTCATTCTCTCGTCGAGGACGAGTTGTATCTGAAAATGTATGTGTATGTCTTGTGTTACTTTTACAAGTACTGCTAAAACATTTGTTAATAAACATGTTGTACATGCAGCCAGCATGACTTTTTCTTATTACACTCACGTGGGACGCAGGATCCAAACTTGTGGGGGAACTCTGAGATCAAGTCATCGTTTACTCTGTCCTTCATAGGACCCAGGATAATCACAGGCCTTGTGTAATGAACTGAAAATAAAGCCAAATCAATGTTGGTTAAAAACCTCCAGCCTTGAGAATAATTTCTTGGCTTTCCTCATGGAGTACATATAATGGAAAAAAGGATTTTTCTTTCTTTCTTTTTCTTTTTTTTTTTTAATGTGAGCTCCCTCCACCGGTCCACAAAGACCATTAAGAAATTTAAACAGCATCATGTACAAATGATCACATTATAAAAGAGGTTATTTCCATACAGAAATATATACATATAATGTTTAACTGTGACAGTTCACACTGCTACAACAAACACACCCAGTTTGCGTCATGTATACTTGAGTACAGTAGAAATGTGGACTGTAGGACCACAAAAAACTGAAAATGCAGCGACTAATCAAAAAAAAAAAAAACATAACTGTTAAGAGTTTGTTGTGAGTTGGCATGTTGGCAGTGAAAACCAGAATTAAGGGTCAGAGTGAGATTGGGAATCGGTAATGTAAAGCTAAATTACAAGACTTATAAAAAAATTAAAATATTCTGAATACTTACTCTCCTGTCGAATTACTGGCTCATATGATAGAATTGTGTCTTCCTGGCCCTCTGCATGACGAGAAAAGATCAAAATATCCGTTTGAAATATGAAGGTCTCATTTGTCATCATTCAATACAAAAATGATCCACTTGAAATACCACTGGAATGAACTTGTAGGTGACATGACCATAGCTATGAATCAGGTTTTTTAAGCGTTTAAAGGTTAATAACACAAAACTGATCAAATGGAATGCTGCACCTCTGCAGAATACATTGGTACAGATTTAATGCAGTAAGCACAAAATGGATGTTTAGAGGCGCTTACTGGAGCTGCTTTCACTGTCACTGGTGTTGGACGTCAAGCATTCTGTGGATATAAGATAAGTGAAGTTAAGAAATGTCACAATGCACATTTCGCCCATATGTATGATTAATCCAGCAGAGCTCGGAATGAAACTATACACCCTCCCGTACCATCATGCCAAGAATAGAAAAGGCCGAATGAAGAGAGGAAAACAAACAGAGAACTTTGGGGCACTTAAATGGCTGCCGTTTCCTTAGAAGGGAAATGGTAGGATGAGGCAGCAATAGGAAATTAAGTATTTCCTTTTCCTATGACCCTAGTGATCCAAGATTCCGAGCTGAGTGTTTCCTATGACCTTGCCAGTGTTGGGTTCATCAGACAGTGATACTGCTCCTCATGCCAAAGTAAACAAGCCAGTGTTGGATTCCTTATAGGAATCATATTACAAACATCCCTTAGATATGGTGACAACATGATTAAAACATTAAACACTAAACAAACTCAATCCTGACCAGTATGAGCTGGCTTTGAAGACACTATGGGACCTCAAGAGGTCTGCTGTGGATGCACTCTGACTTTAGTGTGTGATATGACAATCAGACCTTTGATTTAAGAATATTTGTGTGAAGGATTTGTGTGTTTAATATGGTTCCCTTCAGGTCGCGGTTTGGGAGTCTCTTGCTGTGAATTCTTCTTCATTGTTGGTAATTTTTCAAGATGAACATTTACTGGACAGAAGCAACTTAGGTTTCCTTTTTTTTTTTTTATAAGAAAAACCATGTTACAATGTGTTACTTTGAAATATGATACAAATAAATTATTCTTAAAAGTCTGGTGTATCTCTCTCAATCATGGTATTGCACTGCATTATGTTTTAAATGCAATAAAAACTTCAGAGCTTTGATCATAAATATAAACAAATATCATCCTCACAACATTATTACGAGTGATAATATTTTAATTCTATGTAATTTAGGCTGTTGTACTGTTATAAAGTTCTTGATTTACATTACAAGATAACATAAATGTTATATTTTTTTTGATCATAAATATCAGCAACTGTACCAAAACGCATATTTTTACATATATTACTCTTCAAAATTTGTATTTATGCCTCTCTAATGCTCAAACCACTTACAGGGTTAAATTTCTCAAAATTTAATAATTATAATTTGTTATTCCTCTGTAATTAATTTCTTTCACTTAGGCCATACAGATTACTTGATAAAATTAACCAAATGATAACTCTCCTTTTAAGAATGGTTTTAGCAAACTCACATTAGGCCTGGCTTCTAATAGACACTTGAAAAAAGCAGATGACTATTAAGGTAGAGAGGAGATTCAGTGAGAAAGAGAGAGAGAAACAGAAAGAAAGAATAAAATGTGTGGTGTGTGGCACAGCCGGTTCAGTTAGCTCTGGGAACAGCTGCTTGACAAGAGGAACCACACACTTACTCAAACTCTTTGATCCATAAAAGTCATCGCTTAACCCTGGGAAGTCCTGAGCGTCCCGACAGGTGAAAGCAAGAACAAAGAGAGAGAGCAGAAAGGAAGAAGAAAGAGGTTAGTGAGAGGCTGGGAGAAGAGAGGTGTTGCACTCTTGAGGGATGAAGCAATACTAACATAATTTTGCTGTGCGATGAAAGATCTGGGTTGTCCGTTTGTAATTTTAGGGGGAATCTTCCCATGCAGATTCATCAGTAACAAAATAAGTGCAAATGCTAAAGGGAGCAGCTCTAAACAGCTCTGACACTGATGGATGTTCACAGCATTTGAGTGTTAGTGGAGCCTCACACCTGTGAGAAGTGCTGAGGTCCCCCTCAGAGCAACACAAAGGCCAGAGAGGCCCTGATTTGCTCTGTTTCCTCACAGAGAGGTCAAGAGCCAATCAGAAGCCATCTCCAGGGTGAGTGACAGTGACAGGATGAAGCATGAAGGACAGAGTCAGAGCCCTCGTCACACGCTCATACTTACGTTCTGTCTCCACCAACTCCTGCACTATATTCTCCTTGCTCTTGTAAAACGGGAACTTGCGTGATAGGTTGAAGCTTTTTTTGCGCTTCACTTTGACTGGCTGCGTGGAGACGAGACGACGGTGGGGGAATGGGGATGAGGAATGAAACAAACACAAAAAAACAACAAGAATGGGTTTCAATGTATTTCACAGCACGCATGCAAAAGTAAAATCGAAGATGACATGGTTGCACAAACAAGTGGGGATAATGAATTTAAACAACTTGGATGCTACATTCTCAAAAAAAGTCAATTCTAAGTTTTGACGTTTTATCTGTGAATGTAACAGAGGGAATACATAACATAACAATGAAAGATATCTTCATTGCACAAATTGCAGAAGAAAATCATGGGTGTCAGCGGCAAAAAAAAAAAGAAAGAAAAAGTGAAGTGTGCATTTTTTGCTAAACTACTTTATCTACTGGTAAAATTTGCAAAGGTCTACTACACCACCATTCAAGAGTATTATTAAAAGAAAAAAAAAAATCATACTGACCTCATATATTTGAACAGTAGTGTACAATATGAAGACTTTTTTCGTTCTTTTTTTTTTTTTTTTAAAGTACACCAACAAAAAAAAATTAATTAATAAGAAAAAAAAAAAAAAAAAAAAGGAAAAAGAAAAAAAATACACACTTCACCCTTAAAAGTTTAGTTCACCCAAAAATAAAATCTGGTCTTATTTACTTACCCTTATGTCGTTCATTCTGCCAAACATCTCCTTTTGTGTTTAATGAAAGAAAGAAAATCATACATGTTTGTAATAACATGAAGGTAAATAAATTACAATTGTTATTTTCGGGTGAACTACCCTTTTAAGATACAATAAAATGTTTCTCAATCCTGGTTATAGAGGACCCACAAAAGTCAATTCAGGTCATATGCTCTATTCGTGTGGGAATGTTTTACATGGAGTCATTAGAGAAATTAGTTTCACAAACATACTTTGCGATTTAATCCCATCCGAATTGGTCACTTCTGATTTTTTCCCACAACTTCTTTAATTCCAGAGCAATTTACCTACTGTTTTTCAGCAAACTTTGTGATCCTATGAAAACTAATCCCATCCCAAATGCTTTCAGAACAGGACAAAACATCTGATGTCGAAATAGATCTGTGCATTAGTGTGAATGCAGCCTATCAGCCTTAAACTGCCACTGTCTATGATCTCATCAGTAATCAAACAGCAATAATGCTGTGGAAAAAAGAAAACATCATAACTATGACTGTCTGACTGTAAACCTTCGGATACTTTAAGCACTCTCAGATACTGAATGTACTTTTTGTTTATCCCTTGTATTGTCTTTTCCCCTTTATTTCATATTTGCTCGTATGCTTTGAAGCTATATTTAGCTGGTTAAATTCTTTTTTTGTATGTTTTTTATTATTAGATTTACATAATTTTTTAAAAAGTAACCTGCTAATATAATTTAATAAAAATGATATAATCATGATGCACTGTGATATCAAAATCAGAACGACTTGTAAAAACCAGTGATGATTCACAACCCTAGTGTACAAAAATTAAACGTGGTTTAAAAAAAGAAGAAAAAAAGGTAAAGTAACCTTTGTTTAACCATGGCCATAGCTGAACTATGATATTTGTAGTAAAACTGGTTATACTAATGGTAACCAATCCAAATGACTACACACAATGTATGAATACAGAGCATGTGATCTCTGCAAAGCCCAGGTGTACAAAACTGATCCTCCTACGTCTGTTATAAACACAGATGTTAGTCCAGTCCAAACTGTTAAATGAAAATCACAGATATCAGGTGAACTCATAGTTTTGAAAACTAGTTCCATCCGAATAGTGCTATAGAGCAGTTTACTAATGAGCAGAGAAGTTGAATCAGGTGAGGGAAACGTGAAGTATCGGGGGGGCCTCCAGGACCAGAACTGAGAAGAATTGATCTAACCATCATAGCTGGTTATGATGGCACAGTGCATGTTTGTAATTGTACGCTTTTGTTTGTGTGGCTGTGAGAAATGAGATGCTCAGTAACAGGAGCCTCCAGGATACTATGAGAAGCCACCAATTCCCACACTCAGGGGAAGTGGGGCAGCTCCCATGAGCCGTTCACAGGAGGAGGATGACGACTCACTCACCCTGTTGGACTCAATCATGCCCGTCCTTGCATGGAACTTGACTGTTTTTAACCGTGCACGCTCTTTCTTTTCCACCCTAGTAATAAAAAAAAAGGAAAGGCAATAAACACACTTCATTACTACAGGGGAAATGCTGTAATTCCGTCTGGGTTTGTTGGCAGTACTGTACCTTTTCTTGCTTGGTATGACCCCAATTTGCTCACTCTCCCCATGGGGTGTAACCAGCCGTGCCTGCCACCACTCATCATCTGAGGCATTGATGACATGCAGGATGTCCCCATAGGAGAAACTCAGGCCCTGGCTAGGAAGGCAACTGTCCCTGGTCCTGTCGTAGTCAAAAAGAGCCCTGGGAAAACCAAACGAAACATTACATACATCAACAGTGTGCCGGAAGAGAGGGTATTCAGGTTTCATTGTCAAACATCTGTTGTGTTTGATTAAAGGATGGGTGTGGGGATACACATGCACAGTACATCATTGGACATCTGCACCTTTTTGTTGTTTAAATTTGTTTGGCAGATGCTTTCTCACTAAAAGCAACTTACAATACACTTCCTACCAAAGGCATAGCAACCACTTTAGAAATTATATTATATGCTCATCAAGACTGCACTTAATTGAGAGAGGGAAGAAAAAATCCCCATTAAAACAGTAATACTGTTTTATATTTTATATATTTTAATCACAATTTAAAATAATAACCATTTTAATATTTTTATAATGCAATTAAAAATTTTTTTGCAACCACTACTCAGTCTTCAGTTTCAGATGATCCTTCAGAAATCATTCTAATATACTGATTTCTTATTATCAAAGTTGAAAGCAGTTGTGACGTCTAAAATTTTTGTGGAAACAGCAATACATTCTATTTGATTATTTTGTAGTGTTATAAATATTACCATGTCGCGATCAATTGAAAGTGTCCTTGCTAAATAAAAGTAAATCTATTTGGCACAAGTTCCCGCTATTTTTCTTGTCATTGCTACATCCCTGCATAGTCCCGCCCTGGATCATCCTGAGGTTAAGCATAGAAAGGCACAATAGTGATAGAAGATCCACATAAAATCATGAGAGAAACCAGATGGCAGATGTCTTCGAGTACAGAAACACAGTCAGGCATTGTGTTCTAAGCTGAATGTTTTTACCTTGTCAGACAGGTAAATCCAACTGAAAGGAGGAAAACCAGTGGAGCAAGTCCTCCTGTTTTTCTACATACCTTTCTCCTACAACACACTAATTACAAGCCCACCGAGACACACATACAGTTTGCTACACCGCTAAATTGAGGACAACATCAGGCCTCTGTTTTAAGACAGAGCAGCGCAGGGTGGGATTAGCACTGACTGACATGCCTGTTACATTCTGACACACTTATCTCATCACTGCATTCACAGAAATGTGAAAACGCCTTGAGATCTCACAGTTAACATTAACACTTGTGGTCAGCTGACTTACAAACATGGAGCAGCTGAACGCGGCGTTAAGCACAGCTCACCGGTGCAAACCATCATCAGAAGGCCACACACTCATTAGGTAAATTATATATTTATTATGCAAAAACTTGATTTAATTTCATGAGAATATATTAAAATGTCATCTGCTTTTTTTAACATGAGATTTTGCCATTTAACATAATCAATGGCTGATAGTTTTGCCCATTCATTGAGGGCAAATTGATCCATTCTCTCAGGTTTGATGGGTGCTTCTCCCAACAGTTAGTTTCAGATGCTCAATTGGATTCAAAGTCATATAAGGTCACTTCAGAAGACTCCAGACTTTTATTTTCAACCATTTTAAGTGTTTATTGAGGCCTGATTTGGCTCATTCATCCTGCTGGAGAACTCAGGACTTACGCCTTGGTTACAGTTCTCCAACACAGGGCTGAATGTTCTGCTGTAAAAAGACTTAACAGTCCTCTGATTTTATGTTGCCATGCACAGGTTCAAGGTATCCAGTGACAGAGGCAGCTAAACAAGAGTCTTCTTGGATTTTCTACCATGAAGACAATTTTCGTTCAGAGGGTGGTTGCAAACTGTTGCACCTTGGATTTGTTTTGTATATTCTCTTGGTTCTTACTATACCAGTTGCACAATCTTTCATTGTAATCTTGAAATAATTTTCTTCCCACTGCCCTAGTCCCATGAACTCTAAACTTTACAGTTAGCACTTCTCTTCGTTTAATTTGGCTGAATAAGTATGCAATACTTAACATGAAGTTGTAAACACTGGGGAAACTATTTAAGGTAGAATTATCAAACCAAAAATCTCCCAGGAATACCAATAATATTATCCAGGCATTTTATGATATCTTTGTACAACAACAACAAAAAATTAAGTTCTTTTCAAAGCTTTAAATTCAGCTGCAAACAAAACTGACCAAACTGTATAACTGAACACTTCTTTAGCAATAAATAGTGCCTCATTGGTATTAAATGCAAGAAAACTAGGATTTTAATTGTACTGATCATTTGTTTGACATGAAGACTCCTCTGATTGAAAAATAACTCTCATAAACATTGAGGCATCTATTAAATATCAGTAGGACTGAATAAAAGAATTCAAGGATTAAGAGGATACCTGACATAGAGGGAGCGTTTCTCACTGGTGCGGAGGGAGCCGGAGCCTGAGCTCATGCTGCTGTTCATCATCTGCTCCCTCAAGTCGTGGATCTTGGACTCAAAACGACTGTATTCTGGAAAGAGACAAGGCACACAATTCATCAGCAACACCTATATTTACAGTGATATTCCAGGCTTTGCTCCAGGTTTTGTAAGTGGAGGTGCTTGAAGCACAGGGCAGAGAAAGAAAGCTCAGCAGCTTATTGAGAACTGATTAATGACCTGGAGAACAGATGGATATTAATCATGTATCTGCATGAGCTATACGCTAATATCTCCTGCCAGATAATTAATTATGCATATTAATTAAGTAGAACATGCACTATTCAGTATAAAGGAATGAAAACCTCCAACAAACGTCGAGACCATAATCATTTTTCACAGTGAACAAGGCTCTCGTTTTAGGGAGCAGCACTGAAGCATGATGGCCGATTGTTCAGCTGACTTTTAATTAAACGTGTACACCTCTGCTGCAGTGTGGTCGGGCAACTCACAAGCTTAGCAACAGAATTACACACTGAAATGCACGAGCAAACAAGGATAAGGCATAGCCATGGAAAGACTATTGTTTTCTTAAGCACTGGGATTTACGTTGTAAGTCCAATATAGAGCATCCATAACAACAACTTTATGATTTTTAACCCACTCCGTAACCTCGTATCCAAGGATCAAAAGTCTACCTTCCAAAAATTCCAAAAACAGAACCTGAGGCAGGAATTCCAATTTTTACGAGAATATGAGAACTTGAAAACTCATAATGGCAGTAACTTCAAGTTTAAAGCTCAATGCAAAGCCGAAACTTGGACTTCACTGTCAGCAGAAACTGCGCCTGCAGGGAGCTCTTCTGTAAACGCCCTGTCTATCACAAACGGGTTAACAACATGCTGGAATGACAGGGCAAGGTAAAGTAACCTGACACCACCTGCCTGTAACCAGGGGAACACCCCAGCAGAGAGGTGGAAGGAAATGGTTTGACAAACTTCTTGAAAAAAACAATAATAGCAAAAAAAAACCCCCAGAAGCTAAATGTACTGCTTTAGAGAGAACCTTGTTTGCAATATACAGCTTAGTATTCTAGCTTCCACTGCACTCATCTGATAAAGAATAAAGCAGAAAGTAAATTCACCCCACTGGTCAGACACTCTATGGGTAATACAATACACATATGACAGACGACACAGACAGCTGGGTCCTCACAGCCTGTCAGACACACGGTTCACAACATTCAAAGGCTAAAGCACAAGGTCTTCGTTAAGTGTGACCCGTCAACAGAAGATCTGGGGAGAAACTGGGCCAGCTCTGCCTCACACTCACATGGCCTCACTTGCCTTCATTATGTGCAGGGCTTTTATTTTTGGGCAGTGGGGATTGGCTGCAGGCTGCTTCTTTGTAAATGCAGTTATATAATATTTGCAGCCATGTGCTTTCAACGTGAAAGCACGTATAGGGACTAGGTTATGATTAACACAGCTGTCTTAACAGGCATGCAAGTTAGTACCACAAACACATTTTCTTTATGGAGTTCTGATCTGATTTCGGAATTAATGAGCAATGTGCATGTGAAAAGGCATTTTAGTATAATGATGCACGGTGTAAAAAAAAATGCATATTCATTTTGTGATTTGCTACAGACTAGATTTAACAGTATCATTAAATTATTAGTTTTTTAAGATAACCTTAAGTGAGCATTAGATGACTACTGATCGATATACAACCAATATTCATAAATAAAATGTAAAAATGCAACATCATTCAGTAGCCAGTATAGTTTAGAAATACTATACATCCCTAAACAATAATATATTAGATATACTGTACATATAACAAAAAAATAAAATCCCTAAAAAAGAACTAAACCTCAGGAAACATTATTTTTTTATTATGTCAAAAACAAAGTGCGACTGTTGTAAATGTTTTACACAACTTGAGACTAAGTGCCTTTTTTGTTTGGAGTTTCCATCCTTATTTTGGTGTCCAGATTCATTGATGTTTTTAGCTATAACTGCTATCTTTAAGCTATAGGCTAACTGCTATTTTGCAAATGAACAAGTTTTGGTTGCTCTTAGTGTTCCAGTGCATTATTGATTAGATAAAAATGATGCAACCTGAAGTAGTTCTATAGTTACGTACATTCAAGTTAAATTAATAATTGAAAAGAAATGCAATTGCGGGCTACTCATTGTCAAGGTCAAAAAACTAGTTTTTAATCAGATCAATCACACAAATTTAAAAATATACAGAGCAAATTTTCCTTTGAATGGTTTAAAATATATAAGGTGTAATTTATTTGCTTAAAGTGGAATGCAAGGCCGAATGAGAAAATGTGTTGTGAACGTTTGTCCCTGCTAGAAACAAGTGCCTCACAGTTCAAGTTCAATCACTGTCCCCTAAGTTAATGTATGACAAGGGGAGTTCAAATTTTAACAGAAGCCAGTCTACAAATAGACTCTGTCCCTTTCTTACACACACCCATACACACTCAAGTAAAAAGCCCTAATGTCTCTCATAGTGCTGGTTCCCACCTAATTCAATGAGCTATTCTGGCACAAATTAATGTGTCACTTCTATTTCTATGTAGACGTAAGAGCCCTTGGGAGGGAGAGGCAGGCCATTTATACTGCAGGAGCGTCTGACTAAGGAGGAATATGGGGGAGAGCGTGCCGAAACAGATAACTTACACGGCAACATTCCTGTCATTGCTCACATAGACACCAGCGAATGAACTATGCACTGACATACTACATTTTAGTTACAGTGGCACTTCAAAATTTGTCAAGGACCATAATTGATTTTCTATTCTCTGTGTCAGTCAAATCAATCCACGTTTTCTGATTAGTGTTTACAGCTAGTTAACACCATCTTTGACATTATATTATTGGTCAAGAGAAATTATTTAAAAGTGTAGTCAAATCATAAAAAGCAAAAGCAACACATTTAACATAAACAAGACAAACAATAACACAAAGTTTCCTGTTGTGAGCTACAAAATGACAATAATGCTTAGCATTTTTAGGTTAAGTGACTTCCTGAATGGGCCCTTCCCTGCACCTGTCCTGATCTCTGGAGGAAGCTCTATATAATAACTCATTGAACAAACATGACGAAGAAACGTCAGGCCTCGAAGAGCAAATATGCCGGATCATTCTGACAGAACTGAAGTTTAATTCAAAGGTGAACTACTCTACTGCTCTTACTGAATCAAAGCACCATATTGCTTATGAGAATACAAAACATGAAGCACTAAATTAACCTTACGTGTTTATGGTTTGAATAAAGCCTTTCTCGCGCACACAGTTTACCTGTGTCGCCCAGCAACACAAACCTTCACCGACTAAACATATTTAGGCTAGAAACAACCTTCATGACGTCAGCCCAACGGCTGAGCAGCTTCATAAATTGCTTATATATTAATCTTTAAACGCACTACACTAACGTTATGTTGAACATGTAACTCGACGCAACAGAAATCCATTGTGAACACAAACAGCGACGCTTTCCCTTTTCAGTCCAGTATATTGTAACACATAAAGCAATTCTAATGCCAGTTTATAATAAATTCAAACAGTGTTTTCTATGCTTTACACAGATGTTTCCTTTTGAAACTGAGTTGAGGTGATCTTACCCGGCGGCGGCTAAAGCGCTGTGTTCAGCTCAACTTCTCGTTGTCCAGCTCACTCCAAAAACATTTTAGGTAACTTAATGTAAAAGTCCAAAAATAAACTAGCGAATGCCGCACATCGGCGTGATAAGGAAAACAACGTTTTCTTAAGTTTCGAATCGACAAGAAAGGTAAATAAATAGTAAAGAGTTTAAGGAAAATGTTTCGGTCTGTCCTGCTTCGCTCCTCCCATTCCAACAGCGGCACCTTCTTCTTTAAAACCGAGACTCATTCGCGCTCGAGACGCGGGATTTCAATCCGTCCCGCTCACGCGACCAGCGCGCGCTTATTCCATGACTCCAGTCAGAGACATTCTCTTGTGATCCAGCAGATGAAACCTAACCCTGCGCCGAAAATACGCTTTCAAACTGTAAAGTCAGGCTCTTCCTTCACACAGTGGTTTTTGGTCCATTTAGTTCTTTCCCCCCTCTTTTTTTTCTCTCTCTCAGGTTGGTCCCACCCACTTCTGGCACAGTTTCATCCCAGTACTTTCATTCAAGCGAGTGAACTAGTGTTGGGAAGTCCGAATCTTTTCCGTGAATCGGTTCTGTTGAACAGTTCATTTCAAAGAACCAGATTCAATTATTCTTTTACGTCATCGCACGGTCCTAGGCAGCCGGTGTGGCAGAAAAACGTACCGATCAAGCCACACACAGCCCAAATAATAATACTTTTCCAAAACCCAAGATTCCTAGTTCAATTTGTTGCAGATGTGAATTATCTAATACAAAGATATTTAGAATCCTGAAATATAATTTGCTGCAATGGATAGAGAAATTTGAAACTTATTGTGAACCAGTTTGAATGATTCTTTAAAAAGATTCGATTCAAATTAGGATTAATTCCAAGAAACTTCAAAGCAGTCGCGCTGTTTCCAAGCATTATTCTGGATAAAGCTTTATTATTGAACACTTCACTGAGCAGAGTATGTCAAACAAAAATCTGCCCCCTTAATTCTACAAAAGCCAACCAATCATCAGTCACTGAATGTCCTCATTTACAAATAAGGATTCTTTCTCATAAAACTAGGCGAGGCTAAGTAGTTCACCTTTCTTAAAGGGACATGCCGTAGTATGCTGCTGTGATGGAGTGATTACAGAAGCAGGCAAGACACAACAGGCACACATGGGTGTGTGAAGAAAGTGAGAGCAGTTTGGGGTCTTGATGCAATAATCTCACCTAATATTTCTAAGTACAAAGGTGATCTTTTCTTAGAATCACACTTTAAATGATTTATTGCTCTTAAATGAATCATTGCATATTTTACGAGCCTATAAAAAGCTAACTTTCATGCATCAGCTCAAATCTCTTGTCGTTGTTAATCTCATGCATTGTCCTCTAGGGAGGTTTCAGTTTCTTTTGCAGTGACAAAACATCATGGATACACACTGAAAGAGCCACTCTACCTTCTGGTCTGTACTGGGCAATGATGGTCACCGTCTGTCCAGCCCTCTTCAGTGCAGCAGCAGCCTGCTCATGGGTAGCATTGCGCAGGTTTACACCATTCACCTGGGACAATACCATGGTAACAGATTAAAACAACAACCCCCACACACCACACACTCACGCAAATCACATGATGCAATGCCAGCTCTACTTCATACCAATTTAAAGAGCAGATTGCATTAGGAATCATGAAAAATCCAATCTTGTTTCTTTCCATATAATATACACTAAAGAATATATAGGTTTGGGGTCAGTACGATTTGCTTTTTAAAGAAATGAATACTTTTATTCACCAAGGATGCATTATAGATTGAAAGTGGGAGTAAATCAATGTTTTTTGTTTATTCATCAAAGAATCCTAAAAAAACCCGTAGTTTTTCACAAAAATATTAAGCGACAGCTGTTGATAACAGTTATAATAATAATAAATCTAAAATGGCACATCAGCATATTAGAATTATTTCTGAAGGATCATATGACATTAAAATCACAGGTATAATTACATTAAATATGTGACCCTGGACCACAAAACCACGATAAGTAGCACAGGTATTTATAGTAATAGCCAACAATACATTGTATGGGTCAAAATTATAATTTTTTTTTTTGCCAAAAATGTTTAGGGTATTAAATAAAGATATTTAAAAATATTTTGTAAATTTACAACTGCTAATTATCAAAATATCATTTTTGATTAGTAATATGCATTGCTAAGGATTTCATTGGGACAATTTTAAAGGTGATTTTCTCAATATTTGGATTGTTTTGCACACTCAGATTCCAGATTTAAACCACACATCAATGGAAAGGTTATTTATTTAGCTTTCAGATTATGTATAAATCTCAAATACTCTTATGACTGGTTTTGTGGTCCATGGTCACATATGTATAAAACATATTAAAATAAAAAAAAGTTAAAATTGTTATATTTTTTACTGTATGTTTGATTAAATAAATGCAACCTTGGTGAACATAAGACCATGGAAGCTGGTTTCTGCCACAGGATTCAAATGAAAAATCAGAAGGGAGATAAATTATTGCAATTAGCCTTTACATTTTTTTTATTCCAAGGAGGAAACTGGTTTCCATATACGATACTTTACAAGACACATCTTGTAATTTTAATGCTGTCCATCTTCACTATTTCAATGTGAGTGTCACAGACAGTTACTGACCGACAGGATGCGGTCTCCTCTCCTCAGCTCTCCGCTCAGGTCGGCTGGCCCACCCGCCAAGATGAAAGACACGAAGATGCCCTCTCCATCCTCGCCGCCCACAATGTTGAATCCCAAACCCGTGGAACCCTTGTGCAGCAGGATCTTCCGCGGCTCCCTGCCAAGCAGAACGACAGAGTCAGAGATCAGGATGGACTCGGATCACCACAGCAGCAGGGAGGGGACGAAAGACAGACATGAATGTGCAATAAAAAAATAAATATAGTGGAAAAAGCACATTTTGAAGTTTGAGAGTGGGGTGGTTTTTAGACACGTTTCATTCATCCCAGACTGCAGCAAGAAAGAATGAGAATTCAGAGGGCAAAGGAACAATAATAATGCTTCAGTCTAGCCAGAAGGTAAATTATTATTTTGCATTTTGTTTTTTCCTCATGTCGTTTACAGAGAGCATAAATCGAGATGAACAGATTCATGAGAGCACACAACGCTCTAGTCACGACTAGAGGAGACTGGCAAACTTTCATCCACAACAAAGCTAAACAGCAAGTGCTCCAGATTTGTTCCAAAAATGAGCGCTAACACATACACACCGATAACTAACGCACTTTCTCACTCGCGTTCACACATCGAGCTCATCCCTGCCTCATGCAGGACTGCAGTACTGTTTTAGCAGCCGTGATTCATCTGCATTCCAGACTGCCCAGATCTGGCACACCAGCAAGACTTGACTACATTCGTCAAAAACCCTTTTCGAATGCACTGCAGAATCACATAGGAAAACCAGTTCCCTAAAATGCAACACACATCCACGGTTTTATTGACAGCTCCCAGCGTTCAGCACTGCGGTACGCATGTTTCTCATTAGAATTCAGCACTACTACAGAACTCGGCTGGCTCTCGACATGAGCCATTCCACCTCCATTGCCCATAGTACAGCTTTATGATGCTGAAAACAGCACTTTTATGTGAGCGGATGAGTTATGCTTTTAGGAAGTGTTTTGTCCATATATGAAACATACATAGTGAACATACAAACTGAATATGGTGAATTAATTCACTGAGAATGTCCATAAATTTAATGAAGGTGGTAAACAGATTTTAATCAACTTTTTTACCTCTCTTTATTGCATGCATGACACACTGTACAACCATGGCCTCCACAACAGCTCCCTTCCTCTCTGATGGATCTATTGTACACAATGTTATTTTTTTATTTCCTCTCTATTGTAGTCTTATCCCTGCTGTAAGCTGGCAAATTGAAAATGCTCTCACACACATATAATGTACATCTGTGATTGATTAACTGGAAATACTGGAGCAAGAAGGAATTTCATTTGGTTATCCAGTTGAACATGCAATGTAGAGGTTGATACTTTATACAAACATTATAATGAAATCTGTTAAAACCCTGAAGAAGTACCAGACAAGGTTGTGAATAATTTAAAACTGAAAATGTTCGCACCCTTGGAGTTCAAGAAATTGAATTTCCACAGAAAACTGAAATAAAATGAAGATGAATTTAAATGCAATTGGCAATGGGTTCTGGGAAATGAAATGTTGTACCACCCTGCTTCTACCATCAGGCATACAAACCTTCAAATCTTTTTTCAAGAAAACTTTGTCAAGCCAATATTCAAAGTTTGTTTCACAAACATTAAATGATAATCAGAAGTAATAAAACAAATTAAAACAGGCATATGAAACATGATTTGATGTTAACTGAGTTAATTAAAGGCAATTATTATTAATGTCTAGATCAAACACTTATTAGATGTAGTATTAAATGTTTGCACTATATTTAACTGAACATATGATTTTATTAAAAAGATGAGAGGTTAATACTAAGAATTTATTTTAAAAAATCATTCCTTTTACGTCAAAGCAAATAAAGAAGTGAACAGCAAATACGTTGCTATTGCAAAGCTGTACAATTCACAGCTACCCAATGCACAACAAGATAAAGCAGTTATCAGATGCAAACAGTCACTCAATCAAACCACTGCCTGGACCTACTGTACCTGTTCATGAGGGTGATGCTTGTCCGGCCTCGACGCTCTACATTGGACTTTACCATTGGCAGGGAAGATGAGATGTTAACAGTGAACATGGTGCCTGCCCCTAGCTACCCGGCAGGGTTATGAAGAAAATATTCCCAGGACTCTGTATCTCAGTCCAGACCAGCGGTGAAGTGCCGCGTGTGTATATGTGTGCTTTCTCTAAGTGTAGGGGGAGTGATGGGAAACAGCACCACATCGCCTGTCACGCTGTCACCCCTGCAGCAACAGGGTAAGACTTAACTCTTACCAACCCACATCAACATACTCACTCCATCCAACACAATAACACATCCTTGGTTTTGAAGGTACAGATCAGGAATTGATTGGATGATGAAAAGTAGCTTATTTGTAAATGAGTAATTATATCTGCATGTGAAACAAAGTCTAAGAAGCTTTTAATTTGGTTAACATTATGTAATAATCCATGTGGTCTAAGTGATGCCAGTGCACAAAGAAAAATTGCTTCAGAGGAGAGAGGAAGTAAAAAATTTTTTGTAATTAAAGATTACAAAGACTTGTTGTTTTCTTTGCAGTAAATGTTGTATATTTTGTATATATGTTATCTAATCCACCTTATTTTGCAATGTAGAGGGTAACCTATTTTCTGTAAATGAACGGCAAAACCATTGTAAAGTTTTTGCATTTTAAAAACAAATTAAAATAATAAAGGAAATACCTGTTTGCAACATCAAGCAGCTAAAAATAACTAAAAGCAATTACAGAAGCCTCAAATACTCAATTCACAATTATTTCTTTCACAATTGCATGAATGCCTGTTCTTATGTTAAGAACAAGTTGGATATGGCGGAAATTTGTAGAGTGTTTATTCCTTCAATAATCTCTATGGCATATGTGCCCCCCAACCATCACCACCACCCCAACTTTGTGGCACAGGATGAAATTTCCCATCCTCATTGAAGGATGACCACAAGGCACAGAGGTTTACAGGGTTGCAATGCCCCAGTGCAGTCTGTCTGCTTCTCTTTCCGCTCTAAGTAATTGGCTCTGGTTGGGTGATTAATGGTGGACACAGTGGATAGTGTTCTCCGGAAACACGCAGAGACATAATTCTCTCTGGAAAACATGTTCTCTTTGGCAGGTTCACAGACTCATGGCTTTCATGGCTGCTATGGGCTGTTCTCTCTTCCGCTTTTCTCTGCGTTTTCAAAGCTCTGGGTAAAAACCACAGATCTCTTCCTCAGAACACACTACTTCAGTCCCATTTGACTTCATGCCAAGAGACGTTCAAGATATTTCCAGCCTCTCCGAACAGCTAAGAATAAACCAAGCGTGTCAACAGTTTACAATCAGGTGCGTCACTGAGTAAAGCTGCCAAAAAGTACCCCTGTTCAATCATATTGAATCCCGACTGTTATTTAAACAGTATAAACTAAACCTAATGACAAAAGCTTGACACTCATAGTGTTGCTTTATTGACGATGATGTTCTAAAGATTTAGATTCTGAATTGTCAATGGTACTGAGAAATAGAAGCTTATAATTACTCAACTATATGGTTGCTTCGGCAGTATGTTACCCTAATAGATTGAATGAGTGCACATGTATGTACTACTAAGTATATGAAACATAATCATTAGGGATGTAACGGTATCAAAATTTCACGGTTCGGTAATACCTCGGTATGAATGGCACGGTACGGTATTTATTGA
>JAUMHE010000063.1:13378611-13389738 GCA_032359235.1 Enteromius mattozi | reverse complement strand
TGTCTTAAACTGCCGATCTTGCTACTGTGCTTATTAATAGTGTTTACACTATAATCTGGATTTTAATATCCAGCGCAAAGTTGATGTTATACGGCTCGTTCAGTGAATCGCAGACCGACTCCGTAACCAGCCGTAAAACAGTGATTCTGTTCAAATTCCCTATAAAATCTTAAATGATTCAGATTTGATTCTTTGTTTGAGATAATTTGCTACAAACAATTCATTCAATTTTCAGTCTCAGACAACCAAGTAAGCAAGAATCACACTAAAAACCTTAAAATAAAATCCAAACAGCAAAGGATTTATGATTTGAAAGACAGAAAATTATGAAGATGACTAGAAACGTATTATTACAGTAAATCATGAAAGATGCAATTCTGTCATGAATCAACAATAAACACGCAATCACTGCAGAGTTCGAAACCTCAAAAGACCAATCAAACACAATCAAACTAAATTCTACATGTGCACCCAGGTCACTTGTTCAACAGATCCAATGTCAAACAGTTTTACTCTCCTACATTGTTCAAAGTCTTTTTACTTGGGTTTAAGCTTTATTTAATAACTCATAAACCAAAAGTAATTACATAAATGACTCTTGCTCATTACTCCATATTCTCAGTGGACGGTTTGACGAGAGAATGCTCAGAGGATGTAAATTGTATTTAGAGCTGTCAAGCAATCAGCCTTTTAAACAGACACATGCTGGGAGGTTCATACATTCCCCATAATTCATGTCATTAATCACCTTTTCCCTACACTAAACAGTCATAGAAAATGCAAAGTGCTGCTCTTTTTCAGGGTTGTGTCGGGAGGTTCAAAATGTCACGGCGGCCTCACGTCCCCTGAGGTTACAACATTACAAAATTTGGCATGCTGTCACTGCTCCAGCGAGGGATGTTCTGTGAATGACCACACACAGTCAGCCCAACACCGATGGCAAAAAATGATATTAGAGCATTCACGGTAAGCAGACCTCTATTGCGTCATTCTCTCAGGTTCAAACGCTGGCCCTCGCCATCATGAGCTCTGCAGCGATTCTGATGAGCATATGCAGTGCTTAGATTTGGCTGATTATATAATTGGAATTTTAATGTGGAATATTAATCCACTGAGGGCCCACATTCAGTTTTATAAGCTGGCTGATCAGGATCTACCAGAGCGACTTCAGCAGCCTATTCAAAGCGCGCCGACTCTCTGTGTTACACAAGCCACACACTCCTGTAAGCCAGTATACGAAAATAGTGCAAACTCACAATATAGTGGCATTCCCAAATGTTATTAGGGGGGTTAATATGCAACAAGATTATCCTGCAATGTACTAAAGAGCTTATGTAAGCATTTGTGAATGTACGTATGGGTTTTTGTGAGTGGAGGTCAGGTTTTACAATTATTGTTGGGACACTGAAATAATAAACCTGTAATCACCTACATTTTTGGGAGCAGACAAATGCTAGTCACTGCCATGCTAAGTGACGTTTAGTTCAAATACTTATTATATTTAACATCTACACCAATCAATCATGCTATACTAATCAAACCAGATTAATATAACATTAATAGAGCAAAGAAATGAAGCTCGAAGAAGAAATGCTTTAATGGGTGCCTATTTCTTTCTTTTTGTTTTGTGTTCACTCTTCTGTTTCCCGGTACAGTCACACTGTCACGAAGTTGTGATGACTAATATAAAACAATAAAGCTTTTTAGGTCTGCAAGACAAAAATACAGCAGAAGCATCTAGCGTGTGCTTTAGCATCTCAGCTTCTTGCCAAAATGTCATAAGTTTCTGTGGGTTTTTCAAGCAAGTATGTGATATGTTAGAGACTTTTAGATATATACACACGTTAAATACTGCAGTGATGAAATAACTTAATGTTGATAATTTAGATTTAATGAATTCTTTTGAAATGCTTTGATTTTAAATTAACCATAGAAAAGTCTGTCTCCGAACATTCGCAAAATTTACCAAGCTGCCTGTAATGGATCACAAATAAAAAATAATTTAAGAATTTCCTTGAAAGTACATGGCCAATAAATCTGCATAAACCTGTTTCAACGCTCTACCTTTGGTGTAAATGAATTAAGACAACCCTCTCCGTAAAACTCAAGTGTTAAATCAAACACAGACTCGCTGCCTGCAAACCATGTAACGGCGGGCCGATAATCCAGCACGTTATCTGTATAGGCTTGGCACAACCCTCTTGTATCTGTGGCCTGAGGCAGCTGGGACTCTCAGATATCAAGGATGTTCTGCTTGATTTGTATCTCTCTGGAGAGGAAGTGTGAGTGAGCAAGTCTGTGCGCAAGTGGATGTATACATGCAAACCATTATTCCTCCATCAAGCCGATGTCCAATGCAATGTGTTAGAAAAACATAACAGCTTCAACCTCTAGAGGGCCAAAAATCTGATTAAAAAACTGGATTACATTAGTGTGCCCTGACATGAGTCTGACATAGTCTGAACACTCCCAATTTGAGAGCCGAATAAGGCCAGGCGGAATGAACGCTGCATATTAAAAATGAATTGCTGACACTATATTACATTAATAGTGGTATTCCCAAAGGAGGAACACAGAACCAGTAACCCTACGTAATTAAACTTTGATGCGTAACTCGTCCCACACGCTTGCGCTACTGACATAAACGATGCTTCAGATCACGCAGCTTGTTAATGCTACTTTTCGCGATCACTTTTCACAAAAACAATTACCTGTTTTTAAAAAATCCCCAAAATCTCCTGAGTGAAGGAGGACATTGTTTGGATTTTCATATCCATTTAAATTGATAGGATATAGTGTTTATTAGTGATTTAAACAAAGAGATAAGAAAACATATATACTATCTGATATATATTATAAAAAATCTCTATTTTTACAATATGTAGTTGTATCAGCTACAGATAAAACAAAGCTTTTTGTGGTGATTATAAAGGTGCAAGAGTGAGGGTGTAATTACAGCTGCTTTTTATGCACATCCTTTTAGGGAGAAACAGAGACCGACAACACTAATTGCATTAGCAAACAGTGTTAGAGCAATGTGCATAAACGTTCTCTGAAAAAAAAAAGATGCTATTTTGGAGGCTGTGAAGAAACTTTTGAGGGGGAAAGGGATGAGAACAAGGAAAACGAAAAAAGAAAAGATTGTTAAAACACTACGAAAATTGGAAACGTCCAGGAAATGGCTGAAGGGCTACTTAGATAATGCAGCAATGAGAGATGACACACAGAGCATCTCTGCATGCAAGAAACGCTCTTTACTGGCAGTCTCATATAAACATTATCTGTGTGGGATGAAAAAGCATATGAATTTGCATATAAACCTGCAGTTTTTCTATTTTTAAAAGCCTCATTTAATGCAACAAAAATATTTTAATATGACCAATAAAAAATGGTGCAAAATAACCTTTTTAAGTTGGGAATTTACAAGCATCCTTTTTACATATTACATATACATATTACATATACAACAAAATACATATTTCTATAGTCATTATAAAGTCAAATACCGCTTTCCACAATTTTCAGTGAAGTTACATCAACTAGAGTGTTTTTCTGGCTGTAAATTTGTATTCCAATTAATGCTGTCACTCTACTGAACCTGACTGCATTTGCAGCACATAAATCCCTCTGTTTGAAGTATTTCAGCTTGTTTTAAAAACAAATTGTCAAAGGCTGCTTTATGAAATGTGAAAAGTGGAAAGCTGCAATTGCAAATTCTTTCAATGTGATTTTGTAGCTTTTTTTAGTGTAGCTCCCAAAACAACATGCAAAGTTCAACAATCAATTTAACCTTACAATTAGGCCTACCTATGACAAAAAATCCCACATTTGAAGGTCTTCTTTTATTACTATACCTTTAAACAGTCAGTATACAGTAAGTCTCACAACACTGCGCAGCAAGGTTGTCGACTCATTTCAATAGGAATAACCAAACAATCAGAGTTAATCAAAAATGACTCACTGTTTATCGAGTGAGAATAAATCTTATCGATTAGTAGTGATCTGTCTGACTTTCATTCACAAATTTTCACAAATTGGACATCACGGGTCATGCTGTGCTGAGCACAATGACCTGAACTCTAAAGATATAATTAACCGATGCCTCATCACTAAATGAAATCTGATAAAAGAGCATTTCGGCACAAATATAGTTTTCCCATCTGTCAGTTAATTACATTGTAATTTATTGCTGTAATTTTACTCACAGGTTGTGGCCTCGGCACAAGATACGTTACACTACATCCCTTGAAATTAATGAACGCAAGCAATGCTGCACATACAATATTCTAGGTCTGCAATCTCTGTATGCTCACAAGTGAGTCCACAGCAGAGGTAAAAGCCAAAAAGGTCTAAAATTACGAGCACTGGAAAGCTCAAAAGCTCTGTTAAAAGCACCCACAGACTCCCACAACACACAGAGAGAGTCAGAGGCTGGTGGATCAGCACTCTCCAGTTATTGATTGTGATGCATGCAGATTCTATGATCTCGTGTGGGAGTTTTAACGCCGGCCGGCGCAAAATGCAGCCACCGATATCTGAAGCATCACACTGGGAGAGGGGAAGAGCAACGGCACAAAAGAGGGAATGACTGTGCAAGCTCGCTAAAAATAGGCTCTAAAATTCATTGGGATGTTAGCCCTTAAACTGAAGCAGCAGGGAGGGCTTTGTGACAGTGCTGCAATAGCACGCAACGCTTGTGCCGTGGCTCTCTGTGGCATGTGTACATGTCTGCCTTCCTTGTCAGCATGGTGGATGCGTCCAGAACTGAATAAGATGAGTAAGCTGACCGCTATTCTTCTGTTTTCCAGGACAGTCACCACCGCGATCAGCAAAAACAAGAAATGAAACAAAGCAGGTGAGCAAACAAATAAACAGCCCTCTCGACTCCCCACCCCACGTGTGGCACAGAGCGGAGCAGGGGAGCTGCTCTCCAACAGGGCCGCCAGCTGAGAGCATATGGCTGACAGGTCAATGGCCATGAGCAATACAGTCACTCACATTAACACCCACACAAATGAATTTATATGGGGAAACATCGCAATGTGTAAAGCTCACGTAGTGGGTTAGTGCACAGAAACATCCTGCTGCAGGTCAACGGATTACTGGAATCTTAATGACGCGCTTTATTTTACATTACGAGATACAAAGCAATTTCTTCAACTCTACAAATGTCATAAACAAACTTAGGGCTCAACAATAAGAGTGGCCTGACAGCTAGGGGACAACATTAGACAGTTTTGGGACAGCTGACAGAACTGTCACTTGCCCTTATCAGGTCAGTGCTGCCTTTTAACTACTTCTTTCATTTGTTGATCATATTTACATACTTTTGCAATGTTGTGCAATTGGTTTTTTGTGATGTATTGAACATTCTGCTGCAAATTTTGCCCATGTAAATATGAATAATGAACACAAACGAGGAAAAAAGGCAATGTTTTACACTGCTTGCCACTGCATTTATGAAATAACACAGGCATTTTTTATTATAATTTCCTCAACAGTGGTTTCTTTCATCAGAAGCATAGATAAAGGAGAAACAGGCAAGCAGCCAAATATATAACAATAATGGCCATCAGAGGTGGGATTCTTTAAGAACACATGCATATACAATGCCAGACTTCATCACAGATGAAACCAAACTTCTATCACACCGCAAGTCCACTAGTTCCCATAAAAACACAGTCAACTATCTCTTTAAAGTTTTCTCAGGGACACATCTTTACCCTTTCTTGGTGTATAAAAGCCAACTCTAAAAGTATGCATAAATATTGCAGCGTGCCTTCTATGTTTTATAGTGCATTTGCAGTGATTTTCTATGCGCTCCTCCATCGTTTTTTTATAGGCTGAGTACATTTTGTTTTAAGAACAGGTTTATAAAGGCTTGCATGTGTGTGTGTGTGTGTGGCAAATATTTTTGAGTAGGATGATGGATTGATAGATTGCATTCAGCATCCTTGAGCCTTCTGACAACTGATACTTAATCAGCAGTGAGAAGGCCGTGAAACAACGCACTCTAACAATCAATTACTGAGCAATGTGGTAGGTTTTTCAGCCTTGTGGATCTCTAGATCAATAACATAATGTTGTAAATGAAATAAACTTTAGGATGTGGCCAGCTACTTCAATAGCTGCATATGTGTGTGTAGAGTATGACATTGTTATATAGCGAGCCCAGACTGCAAAGATAATATCACTGATTAGAAAATACACAATGTAGTAAAAAAATTATTTTGTGACGTTCTGCATGTCAAGGTAACTGCAGCGTCAGCAAATAAAAATGCTGTCATGAAGATGCACGATCATGTCTGTAAAATGTCACTGAATTCAGCTCTCTCTCTCTCTCTTGGGCAGCAGGATTTCTAGCCTTCTTGTCGCTATGGCAACACCTAAAGTTAATTGGGTACCTATGCAGTGTTGGGTAGAATCAAACACCATTCTCCTACAAGACCATGTTTCCTTTTGAAGGAGCACACTTTGAGTATGAAATGTGGCAAGTCTTAGTTATCTGATTTAACAAATGTGCTATACTATAAAGTAAAAGCATATGACAATGTCAATAATTTTCTGTGTCAAGAATGTTTTGAATGTTGCACAAGAATGAGATTTACCATATTTGTGTACATATTAACAATATTTAATGTACTAGGTGTATACTGTATGTGTTCCTAATAATTGTAAATAATATTTTCAGATGAGATACATCCAATAGATTAAATAAAACAGAATGTACTTTATATTTTTGGATTTAAAAATATGATATTTAAGATTTATTTAGATAAATCAAGTCTGAACACGTAAGCTTGATCCTACAAAATAAAAAACAAATACAAAAATAAGAACACAAAAACTATATATTAATATATATTACACTATTTGTTCATTTCATCTTCTAGTATTTTGTCTTCACATGTGGGGCCTGGCAATAAATACTCAGTTCTCCAGAAGGACATATATTGGTTTTGGGGGAAAGAGAAGTGTCTCGCGGGACCAGCCCTAAACTGGTCTCGTCTGGAATGGATGAGGTAAGCCTTATCTTCCTTCACAACATAACCCCCAACCCCCATCCCATTTCCTTCCTGCTACCCAAACCCCACATTACAAATGAAAATCCAATTTGTTAAAATCTCTCACAAACCCGGCCTCCTCTCAGATTAATACATTACCGTCTATTCTGATGTCTCAAGTTAGCGATCTATCCGTAAGCATGCACATATGCTGGCCCTGCTCCTGATTTATGACATGCATAATCAACTGAGGAACTTGGCTTACTGCTGAGATCACAAGAGCACAGAATATCACCTCTGATATAGCAGGGTGCCCCAGTAATGAGATGCTTTATAAAAAAAAAAGAAAAAAAAGCTGCACTGAATGTACTGTGACGCCAGGCTTCATTCTAACGAATGCAAATATTTGATCAAGGTATATCTCTCACAAATTGGTAACACTGGGCATCAGGAAAAGGAGCCATTAAGGTGTTGTATCACACATAACCTAAAGGGATAAATGTGATTCTTTGTGCTGTTAATCTTTCAACTGCGAGATGCATTTTGACACACAAGAATGTGGGTGTATAACAAATTGTGTTTTTCATGGAACTATAGTTACATTAAAAACTTTAAAACATAAAAAGTTCTTATTCTATCTTCACAGATTCTTAATTTCTATATTGCTGTTTGAAGAAAGACCTTAGACATGAAGCTAATGGTCATGCCATTCAGCAGTAGTTTAAATAATATATTAACCAATATACCGTCCGCTCTCAAGACCTCCCAGTTACAATGAATGCATTTTGATGGCATATGGAAACAGCTATGCTGACAAATGCTTCTACACAATGTCATTTAAAGGGTTAGTTCACCCAAAAATGAAAATTCTGTCATTAATTACTCACTCTCATGTTGTTCCAAACCTGTAAGACCTTCGATCATCTTCAGAACACAAATTAAGATATTTTTAATGATATCAGAGAGCCATCTGTCCCTCAATAGACAGCAATACAACTGAAATGATCCCTGGTAAAAACACTAGTAAAACATGTGTCATCAGTGGTCTAACTTCAGTTTTGCGACAATACTTTTTTTTCGCGCAAAGAAAACAAAAATAACATAATTTACTCTACCATTGTTCTCCCCTGAGTTACGTCTTCTGCCATTTTAGAGAGTATCACAACGTATGCGTATGCTTTCCACTAGGGGTAAACAATCGCAGATTACATTCAGGCACATGCTTTCCCCCGGATATAAATGAGGCTGATTATGTCATTATAGTGTGTAATGTATACATACATTAAAGCTTGCGTATACGTTGTGATACATTGTGTTACTCTCTAAAATGGCGGAAGACGTAAGCCAAGGTTCAGATAGCTCTCTGATTTCATCAAAAATATCTTAATTTGTGTTCTGAAGATGAACGAAGGTCTTACGGGTTTGGAACGACATGAGGGTGAGTAATTAATGACAGAATTTTCATTTTCGGGTGAACTAACCCTTTAACTTAGTAATCTTACAAATAAAATTAACATTTATTGATGTATTTATAAAACATAATAAGAAAGCATATGCATAGGAAACATGAAAATGATGCTTCACACCAAATCACTAGGTTATGTCTTTTTAGGTTTTAAATAATAATTTTAACACACACAAAAAAAAACTATTTCTACATACGATAATAAAATGTGAGTAAAATTACACAGTACCCAAGTTAGGACAATTACAACAGGGCTGACAAAAACAATGCGTCATTTGCTCCAGGAAATAATTACATATTAAATGCCTGTTGCTCATTAGTATTATTCACTGCTTAACTCATGCAATGACGCAAGTGTAAGAGCTATTAAATATCCATTTTTAATTCTTCAATTAAAACTTTATCTAATACAATACTGCATGTAGTAGACAAGAAATATGCTATGCTTGCTTCACTACTGTTTCACTGGTGAAAATAAATGTTTTATAGTTCCCCTGCTATTTAAAATGCAGCATTTAACATGATTTATTTGTTAAGTTTTATATCTCGGGAGGACTGAGGAAGATAATGGTCTATGAATCATCTATAGTAATGGTTGATCTTATGAATGAGACAATGAGAAGCTAAAACACAGCATCCATTTGCCTTTCTCTCTAATTGTAATGCAGCCAGAACACATACTGTCACATATATTTCAACATCATTTCTGCCTGGCCCATATGTTTGCAGCTACAAGGATGAGTTAACAAAAAAAAAACATCTTTCTTGATATGATGCAGACGCTTCATCTCTAAGATGGAGGCTGTCTGTATCGCAGCTGGGGGTAAGAGCCGAGGACATCTGAGGAGTAAAGCCTCTCTTAAAATCTGCTCCTTCATTCCCAAAGATTTCTTCAAATACACATCAACATATGTGATGCACACAGTTCCTGGGCACACATACACTGACAGACAGGCGAAAGAGCAGGATGTGGAGTCTAATTTAGCATATAGCTCCATTGAGAAGTTAATATTAATATAAAGAAATCACAGAAACACAACAGAAAACAGAACAGTACATATGCGTCACCTCCAGATATCTTCATTTACTTACAACAGGCACATGTATTAAAAAAGTATAATATTCAGTCAGAATTCTAACATCTTGTGTTAAATGATGTAAGGGCCATTTGTTATTTAACACTAATCATAACCGTGAGATTGTGCTATAAAGCTCAAGAGCACAAAATGATAAATTGGTGCCTGGAGACAGATGGTTCGTTCTGAACATGCCTAGTCCTTCCACACACATCCTTTACTTTCACGAAGAAATGTACTTGTCCTCCAACAGCTGACCATGTCTTTTGATAACTACTGAATTAATGCAGAGAATAATCTTGAAATCAAAATAAACCCTATTGGTGTTGTTCAGATTCTGTATGATTCACCACTGAACAATGTTATTCTTACATTTTAAAACATTCCTTCCTTATCATCTGGTTCCATTCTGTTAGAGTTCACTTTTCACAAACCAATCAAATTCAGATTAATAAAATTAAGTATTGACTAACAAAAAAAGAATTTTTTTTTCATTTAGTATCCAGTTTCACACAGAAATACATCAAATGGATTCTATGTTGATTTTAAAACTGCCTTAACGTCTGTGTTGTTTTTTTTAGCGTTTAAATACATTCTCCAAATATACAGACGCTCATATTAAATTAAAAAACTAAAAACTGCAGTGCTTTCAACGTTATTTGTATGGCTTAGGGGAAGGATCTGTTTTGGTTTCCCAGTGGGAAATGTTAAAAACAGTTATTTTCTGTTTGGTGATGCTGGTGGTGCAGAAACCCCACACACTTCACCATTAAAGCACAACACAGAGCTGAAGCGATGGGGTGATGCAATTTGGCCACAATAACACAGTGCGAGAAAACCGATCTTTTGATTTGCCACAAAACGAACGAGCATCTTCTACATGATTTCACCCGCAATAAACATAATGCGCATTCTGCAGATACGAATATGTTTATATATTATATGCACTCAGAGCGCTAGAAACCAATAAATGTGGCCTTACAGAAAGTCGGGGGCAAACGTTAGCACACAAATCCACAGCTTCTCTCTCAAAGCGTCTCTTCTTGCGGCTCCACCAACTGCCTTCTCTTATGTAACCCACTCTGTTTCCTCAACCCGCCTGTCTTTATTGGCTGATTTCTCTCTTTTCCACATTGGCACTTTCACCTCTATTACCACCACTTTCCTGTGCCGTTCTGATGATTACCGATGAGGAACACTTTCCTTCTTTTTACTGCTCAACCCTCATTCTAAGCCAAAATTCATTCTAATTTTCCCCAGAAGCGATAGCCTTGGCAAATGAAACACATCCACAAGGCCTTCAAAGATAACTAAAGCCTCTTTAATAATCTTGACAGGGAACAGCCTGGCCAAAGGAGGAGAAACCAGCAAGATGATCCATGGTCTCCTCCTCACATACGAGAAGCTTTAATAGTGTCATTGTCCTATATACCTCTGTTAAACAATTTCCTTCTCATTAATTAAACATACACTCCATCAATATGCCCAAGGAGTGCTCGTGCCTATCAGGTATTGCATTTGGCGCACGAGAGAAGATATACGCTTGATTTATTTCACCTCTCTAGGCGCCATACATCAAAAC
>JAUMHE010000063.1:13352563-13364301 GCA_032359235.1 Enteromius mattozi | reverse complement strand
TTCCCACTATTGTGGGTCTCTATAAATATCATCTAACAGCCTCATCCGAAATTCCTGTCCATACTGGGTTTAGAGAGCTTTTAACGTGACTCACTCATGACAGCACAGTGCCTGCAGACATTAGCAGAGGTAACAGTGGCTCTGGTGTTGAGGGTCAAACACAAAGCTGTGAGCTGTTTACACTTGTGCAAATTGGGACAATTGGAATGGCATGTTAAATTCATCAGTGCACACTAGAGAAGAGCTGTGGGATTATAAGTATTCACATAAAATCAGTACATGAGAAACTTGCTCGGACCACTGGAAGCAAACAAGCGGTGTTGCAGGGGTAATTGCAGAAAATTGTTGAGCTTTTTTGAAGGTACAAGAATTTGAAAAAATAACTAAATAAAAAATCAAATCCTCAAAGTGGTTTTCTCCTCTTTTTGAACATGCTTACTCAATTTTGGAAAAAGAAGTGAATAAACAGTGCAGTCACATTTACCATTGCTCAGAGAAATTGAGCAGAATTCCAGTTATTTTAATTGGAATCCATGTGATCTGGAGTTCCCCACAAAAATTGCACTTCAATCTGGTCAATTAAATTAACTCGCTGACCAACAGAAAGCTGCTTGAAAATAAGTTCTGTAACAACAAACTCTGTTTTTCTAGTCCAGCTGACATTTTTGCTAATCTGACTGCAGCTTGCATGTTTATGGCCCCATATATCCATAGTTTTTCACTTTCATCCATCCATTTTCACTTTCAGAATTTTGTTTATCAAACAATATTTTTGTTCTCTGCAGTTTTTTCCACCTTCAACTGTGCTGACGGACACTAAATGCGGAGACACTTGTTTGTTTGTGTGTTAAAAACATCAAAGTGCAGATCGATGCATACTCTAATGGCTAATATTGCCCTAAAAACATTGCCCTGTGAATGAGGATTTGATTAGAACTACAAACACGTATAAAAAGTGTTAAAAACTACAAACATGGCAGATATGCGCAGCCGAGGGACAGGTAGAGAAAGGAATTTGAGTGACAAATAATCAATGTATAACCTACAGAAAAATAATATTTATTTAATGTTATCAACGTTATATCTCAGCTTCAGCAACACTACAAACTTTTACTATGATAAGTTTTGATTATTAATGTTAAAATGTATCATTATGAGCAGAGTTCTTAGCATGAACGATTCATGATGTGCTTGTTTATTTCTCTCCAATACGTTAGGAAATCAAATTAAATGAAATGTGGATGATGTTAACATGTTTAATGTGGATGATGTGACAAGATGATTGACAGGGTAGTTTTAACAGTTACAGGAAGCACATAACTATGCAACAGAGCGTCTGTTAAAGACACAGCTATGACAAAGTAGTATGTCCCAAAGCTCGCTTACTATTCCTATACATATTCAAAAGTATGTAGTTTTTCTTCACAAAAAGAGTACATACATTTAGGGCATAGTATAAGTAGGCGAATTGGGATGCAGCACATGACTCTTTCTATATGTTTTCATTGTTTCATTAGTAGATGGCGACAGGTGACTCAATGAATCATTATATAGAATTGCTTATTTTGGGAACTAAATGATGCTCGAGTGAGTGAATTATTTACTCAATCAGACGGATTTATTAAAAATGCAAATTCATCCTCTGCCAGAAGGTGGTGCTTTAAGCATGAGAAATTGAGGTTTCCCCGGTAACGGCTGTAAGGCGCTAAGCTTACAAATGCTGTATGAAATAAAAATGATTGTCTAAAGTGGACCATCGAAATAAAGTGTTACCACATAAGCTGCTCAGTATCAATATAAAGGCAATATCATAATTGTATCATAAATTCAGGTGTAATTCTTTGAACAACAGCATTCTGGCTCACATAGGCCTATTTTAATAGCTTCTAATAGTTACATCACAGGATGTGATGTTTCTGGACTAATAACGGGACTGCTACTTTCCTTGTCGTATCCCCAAACCACCTCTTCCCCCCCTTCCAACAAGAATGATTTGTTTCTTCACCCCACCCTTTCTTCCTCTCTATATGTCTTACCTCATTACCTCTCAGGTCACTAACTGCCATGGCCTGTGGTCACCAACAGAGGGACGACCAGCTGATGAGAATGGAGGGAGACAATACTGCTGATGTCACCCACACTCCCACACAGGCCCACAGCCTGCACTAATAACATAATGAGATGCTTGTTACCTCGCTGTGCCTTTGAAGCATAACGCGCTCTCGGCCCCCTTTGCACTGGAAGAAACGAGAGAGTCTTTTTTAAGACGGAAGAAGAAAGAGCTTGAGAGAAAAGCAACTCTTTTTTTGGACAGATAAGCAGTGCACTCGGACTGGCGGCACATGCGGATGGTGTACGTGTGTGTGTGAGTGAGTGGGGGGGGGCTGTTAGGGGCAGTAATGGAGTCCCACTGGGGTGCAGCGGGAAAGACAGTAGAAGAATGGGGCTATGTGATTCATCATGGCTGTGTCTGTGTGAGCCTGTGTGAGTGGGAGGAGAACAGTGTGTGGGAAGCGGTTTCATCGCCTGGTTGGTCAGAGCCAGATGAGAAATAGAGAGAGCAGAGAAAAGAAAGAGAGCGACGGGGAAAGTAAACTAAAGCGTAGAGTCTTCCACTAAATGCTGCATGATTATAAAACATGCAGCTGTAGGATGAATGGAAATGCATAAGTGTGTCAGACAGAAACACCCCCTCGTTTAGTAAAGCTGTCCTGTATGTCTTTGAAGACATGCGAGTATGAATTATGCCTTCATCGAGAGGACCTTTCCCCTCAAATGCATTATTGAGTGAACACATAGCAGTCAACATCAATGATTATTCATGTCTAGGGCTACTTCCTGTCACGGATATAACAGATTGTGTGTGTGTGCACTAAAATGTTTTTTTGCTAAAAATTGCATCTGCAAAACAGACTAACATGCTTTGATATATGGGTGCATTTATTCCAGACAAAGTCCTGGTGAAATGATACTTTTTTTCTTTAAAAAAAAAAAAAAAAAAAAAAAAGTGTTTCAGCAGAATGTTCCCAGAGCCAAGTAAATCCTAAAAGACCACACAAATTCCTGGCCACTGAACAAAAAACACAAAGTCCTTTTGCTTAACTACACAGTCCTCTCCACATAATAATTTTTACAAAACTGCTCTCCCTTTTACTCGGTTCACCTCATTTCAATGTCAATATTAAGTTAACACATATTTGATTTGTTGAAGACTGACTTTTTACACTCGACTGCTATGTTAAAAACCATCCTGAACCAGTTTCCTCACATATACTGAGTCTAAAATATATTTTATAGTTTAAAAGAGTACATTTACAGTTCATTCATATTGTATGATCAATTATTCTTCATTTACTAAATATTGATATAATGTTGTTACTAATCTTTCACGTGGTAAAAAAAAATCCAGTCCACAATTTCCTTTTATATTGAAAGGTCATTTTGCATGTTTTTGTCCCCAAATCAGTGACATCACTTATGAACTTAGCAATTAAAGAGTCAAAATCCTGGAATTTTTAAAAACATTTTGTAGTTTTGATCAGGACTGATGTTGATTAACAGATTTATGCAAGAAAATTTGAAAGAAATATTTATCTGATACATTTTTATCAGCAGTTTAATTTAGTGGATGTTTTCATTCCGAACATAACGAAAGGGTAGTAAATTTGAACAATGCACCAGGGTTAAATATTTACTGTGACATTTTGTTTCAAAGCAAGTCAAGTCACTTTTATTTATATAGCGCTTTTAACAATACAGATTGTAGCAAAGCACTGAACATTATCAAATAGAAGAACAAACAAAGCAAACAGACTTATACACTACCGTTCAAAAGTTTGGGGCTAGCTATCTATTTAAAACAAATACTGTTATTTTGAAATACTGAAATTTTAAGCAGCACAACTGTTTTTATCATATATACTATATTTACTTAAAATAATATTTAATAGCTTATGCTGTAATTTTGATCAAGTAAATTCATCATTACTAGTAAGATGTTAAAAGCATTTGATGCAAGATGAAAGTGAAGTAGGCTGGCTTGTTATAATATGAATAAATACTGAAAACTGTCTAGAAGGAACTAAAACATGATAACACAAAATGAAACTCTGTACTGAGAAAGTACTGAGGAATTAAGGACTGTCTGTTTTCCCCAGCAATAAAAATAGCCCTGCCTCGATATTGGGTCATATTTGGGCTTGATCCCTAGTCTGTTTGTGTGTTTGGAAACAAAGGGATGAGTGTGCAGTTAGAAAAACCTTTGTTCGAAATTGTGCAATCATGCAGACAACCAAACAAGCCCACGGTCGAATCACCCTCCCTCCCACAGTGCATCACAGAACTGAATTGTTACAAGCCTCATTGTATCCCCAATAAATTTGATGATCACTTTTTTCTTTGATGCCACATAAAACAAAGGGCTTTCAACTTAGAGTCTAAGAACACTTCAATTATGTGAATGAGATTAATGACTGAGGATTAACAATCATTTATAAGCACATGATATTAAAACCCCAATATTAAAAGCTATACAAATCAAAATATAATCTAAAAATACTATAATATTTACAATAAAATAATATTAAACATTTTCCATCTGACAGTTGTTAGAATTCATACTGTATTCCCTTTTTTAACTCTGGCCAACACCCAAGAGGCTGGAGAGATGATTGAAACCACATGTTGCTCTCCGCTCAGCCTCACATGACCCCTCTCCTCGGTACCTGGGAGAGAGATTGGGCCGTCCTGCACAAAGAGATACTCTCTGCTTAATCTGGCCTGAGGTCAGATGGGAGTACTACACTGTGGCCAAGAACTGTTTGTTTATCAATCTACCTACATGTTATCCCACATTCCCGCTAATGATCCAGCCTCTTTCTGGAATGTGTGGAATTCTTATCCTTTTACTGTGCTATGCCAGTTTCGAGCTGAGACTCTCATGACTGATTCACATCCTGATAAATGAGTGTATTTGCAACATCTGTTTGCCCTGCTGTAGTCAAACAGCTTTATTAGAAGCCCAGAACAGTATATAAACCTAAATGCCAGCGGCAGGAGCCATATTTGTTTTAACAAATTTAAATATACTTTACCCCTACAAAGCTTACCACTATGAAAAAATAAACAGGAAGATTTAAGTGAATGGCACTTCCTGTAACACCAGAGGCATCATAATAAAAGGTAAAATCCCCTAAACAGAATCCAAATCATTTTCGACTAAAAAAGGAACAACTTACTGTCCAAAAAGTTTGGGGTGAGTAACGTTTTTAAATAAATTAATAAGGATGCATAAAATTACAAGATAAAATTATAAGATATTTCTATATTTCATATAAATGCTGTTCATCAAAATAAAGAAAAATATTAAGCAACATAACTTTTTCCAACATAGCTAAAAAATATTTTATTATAAATAATAATAATAAAAAAATACATTTTAAGCAATAAATCAGTATATTACAATGATTTTTGAAGGATCATGTGACACTGAAGACTGGAAAAATTGTGGCTAAAAATTCAGCTTTGCATCACAGAAATAAATATTTTTAAATATATTTAAACAAAAAACAGCTATTTTAAATTGCAACATTCTACAGTCTTTACAGCATTTGAGAGTACTGTATGTGATCAAAAAATGAAGAAATTTAATTGTATTATATACTTTGAAATCCTAAAAACGACACCTTCCCCTATAGCCTTTAATTGTTTTTTTTAATTATATAAACTTGATATATTTTATATATTAACAGGTTTAAATAAAATAAACTTTATATAAAACTTTATTATGCCTTTTTAAAATGACCAGCACAACAATATCACATACAGGTATACTACATCATAAGCCTATCACGCCCAATGGCATATGAGAAAACCCATGAGTTAAGATCAGGGGAAACCTGTCCCTCTCCTCACTACAGTCCCATGGCAACACAACCCATGGCTTGATCACAGCCCCTGTGGTACTACTCTTCTGCAACAGCAGCAGGCAAGCCTCATTAAAGCCTGGGCTAATTTGTTTCCTTTGCAGGACAAAGACTAAAAATAAGTCAGGCAATCTCTTGTTTTTGTTAGATGCATCTGGCATGGCAGCGATACCTATTGTTACTTGTATGTTTTCTTATTCTGGCTGTTGTGAGACATCATTAAAATGTGACGGAGCACATCCACAGTACGGATAAATCAGCTGGGGTTGTGAAAGTCTGACTCGTTGTGTAACTTGAGAACAGTGCCAAACTTCGGTAAACATTCAGAATGTCTCAAACGCATGCCAAAAGATCAAGCCACTAGAACCGGCACCAAGGACCCATTTAGTAAGATTTCAGTTAATAAAACAGACAACCTTTGTTTTATTCTGAAACAACCTGTTTGTGTGGTCTAACCAAATACATCCAAACTTTGATAACGAACTGCAAAAGATGAGCAAGTTCCAAAGGGTCTGTGTCGGTAATCTTAGTTTATTTGGTGAAACTATTATATCCTAAAGCTATTGTTAATATAAATGAGGTCATTGAGGCAAGCTGGTCCACGGACAGAAAACAAAATGTACCATTTAGAAAAATATCAGAAGTGTTTAGTAAAGCAAAACAAACTGTAATGCGGCTACTTGGAACATTTTCCTTAGTATACAATGTACTGGAATCAAGCCCTAAATAATGACAGTTAATCATTATTTGTTTTGAGAGCCATTAGTGTTTACACAGAAACAAACCTCACCCAGCAGAGCCTGAAAAAGATGACTGCCAAAGATGGAAGAGACCTTCTCTACGCTGGTCTTCAGGGCCTGCTCTTCTGGGCTGGTCAGACTCACCTGGTACTGTTTCAGTAGCCCAACTGCTCTTTTGGTATCTGAAATAAAAGAGAAGACATTTCTATTTCAGTACAGCTCCTACTAATTTTAATACCCTTCTTCCATTACCTACACACACTTTCTGACAGTCTGAAGACATTTTTTGATGCATGTCTAATTCTGAAAAGCTCTACAGTTAACCAGTTAGTTGTCCTAGGTGAATGAATAGTAACAACAAATTCAGTATGGCATATTAACTATGAGCTTAAAAATACATCCGTTATAACCAATAAGCAATAGACTATTTGTTGTTAAAGGTTTTCATTGAAAATGGTGCAATGCTTTCTTTAAATGAAGTAATACTTTGCTAACACAGAGGTATCGACAGTTTTTCAAGCATAAAAACATTTCGAGGGTTTTTGAGTGTAGGTGATTGTTTAAGGTCGGATAAGGCAAAGGTAAAGGTTGTAGGAGTTTCCACATAAACATGACAGATTGTGATGGGTTAAACAGAGTCAGTATGTCGTCTGCTACACTTGACATTCATTCAGCTTCTGTGAAGAACAGTTGTTTTATTAAAAGTTACATAATCTCACTGTTTCCTGTTTCCCATGGGGTTTCCAAAAGATTCCTACTTGAAAATACACAAACATCGAAACTAAAAACCGTTAAATCACTGCCAGTTATAAGATGCGCCGTCGTCTTATTTAAACCACTGAAGCTAACGGTTTTAACGGAACTTACCATATTTATGTACCATGATGTGAAGACTGTTATAAAAGTGATCCTGTAAATCCAGTTCAAACCTTTTTGACTAGTTCTTCAGATAAATAACAACGCTTCAAAAGTCCTGTTCGGGTCAGCTGTCACTTTCTGGTTACTCCGACCACTTTCAAAAGTTTTGCCGTGTGTTTTTCTGTTCACAGTGACGAAATGGCTTCTTTTGGGAAGCTGTAGTATTAAAGACGGTGATAGTTACTCCAGTTGGCAGCAGATACTTGTGGAAGCAGTGAAAGTGTGAAGCGCCGTTATCTGCCCTCGGCTCCAGCTTTGGGACGTTTTGAGGGGAACGGGAGGGCGGTCTGCGGTAACAGGGACTTACTCATCTTTCATCCGCGTGTATATTGTGGATACATGAAAACAGAGCTTATTAATAAGCTTGTCTTTATTGGGGAAGACGTACAGTTTTATTGTATAACGGCGAAGGCTAATCATATGTGATGTACTGAGTTGTGGCTAGCCAAGAGAACGGAAGGAAAATAATGGGGTTAGAAACTATAACAATAAACATACCTGAAATCTATTTCGTTAGTCTATCGGAAACACACCGTGTATGCCAGAAAAGGGTGATGCAAGTTTGACCATGGAAATTATTATTCTGAAGCATATAGCGCCACTTACTGGAGAAACGGGGAACCTGCTTTGAAGGGGTCGGTAGAAGCCAATTGGCCTTTTATAGACTGTATTAGATTAGAATGAGGGTAAAAACATATTAGTTACAGGCCCGTCGTCACGTATTCAGCAGCATTTAGCTCAAAGAACCTCTCATCTGTACAACGGTGATTTATGTAGGAAGCTATAATGACACGGAGTAGCGGACGCGCGCAAATATAGCAGCACGTATATTAAATAAGGATTCAGACCAGTGGTGTAACTACAGACAGTGCAGCTCCACTGGGGCAAGCGGGATATATATAGAAATCTTAACAATAAAATATACTTCAGGCCGAGAATTTTTACAAAAGTGTAAATCCATAAATTGTCTCTCTTTATTTTGTGTTGTAGTGGTCTAGCGGTGGAATATGTGACAAGTCTTTTTGAGGCTGCGGGTTCTAATCCACCCTTCTAAAGTTTTTTTTTCTAATTAAAACCAAAGCGGTGTTCATTTAATTGATTGTATATCAAAAGAAAGGGCACGTTCGTGTGAATGTGTTTTTTTTGTGTGTGCTTTTACCAGAACCTCGATCCTCTGTGTGAAGACGCGCATTGTGCACGAGCGCCAACTGATAACAGCGGACACGAGCGCATTTATCATCGAACGAATTTATCATCGAATGGAAATGTTTCTTTCTTTTAGGCACATTTAGGCACAATGTTTTGTTTTTATTGTGAGTGTAGGCCTAAATAAAAGTAAATCAACGTGATCCCGCCAGAGCAACTCCTGGAAACATCTGTTATTCCTGTTGAAAAGGCTTATGGTGCGTTTCACTTTCTTTTTAAATACATTAGTTTTGGCAAGACTTTTATAAGCTTTACAATGAATGGCATTAGTTTATAATTTGTGTTTTATTGTATGATTTATACTATAGTTTTATATAGTTGTTGGAATGTGAAATTAAATGCTTTAATTGCGAGTCATATCCTTAATGCATAGATTATCTCTGACACATTTTTTTTTTGTCCGATCCATTGGTTATTAAGCTACTTGTTGCAATTTCGAGAGAAAATCTTTCAAACTTTTTTATTCAAATTTTAAATGGATTATATGGCACTCAAAAGTCAACAGATCATCACAGACTATCTGTTTAATATAGAATTTGATCGATTTAAATAATAATAGCTACAGGTTGTTTTTGTTTTGGTGAATGTCTATTTCTGAGATCATAAAGTGTGCCCCCCTATGAAAACGAAATGCCCCCACCCCCCACCTAGAACGTTAATATGTGGTTACGTTCCTGCAACGTTCTTGCAACCTAAATTTCACTTAAAATATAACATTCTATTAACATTTATTTACAACATTCTAAGGTTAAAGTGTCCAGTTTGCTTACCTGTTATTTTCCGAGACGGCGTTTGCGAGCTGTCCAGCTGCTTATAACCTAAATCATCTTTTGAGTTCACATCACAAATATATTTTGAGTTGAAAAATCAATACTGTTTTCAGAATGTTGTAAGATAACATCATAAAAACATTATTTACTTATTAATTTTGAAATTTTTATCAATAGCATTTCGATAACTTTCTAAAAATGTTGTTGTAAAACTCTTTCCATTATGAGAACATTCATTAAGTATAAATAACGTCCCAAAAACGTTCTAAGAACATTTTTTTAACAACATTATGAACAAGTACAAATAACGTCCTCAAAACGGTTCCAAGAACATTAATTTAAACGTATTAAACCTTTAAACATTGTTCTAAGAACGTTTTCTAACAACTTTATTAGAACATTACTCAAGTATAAATAACGTCCTAAAGACGTTCCAAGAACGATGTTCTAAGAACGATTTCTATCAACATTATAAGAACATTCATCAAGTGCAAATAACGTCCTAAACACGTTCTAAGAACGTTTTCTATCAACGTTACAAGAACGTTAACAACGTTCTAAAAACATTATTTTAACTAACATTTACACAATTTTAAAGAACGTTAGTGAATATTCTGGGAACGTTCCCTGTTAGCTGGGATGCTGATCCAGACCAGTTGGCTGGTGACAAGTTTAGTAACATTATGCAAAGTTTTTGTGGTCAGTTTAATGAAAACATTTGCTTTCTTGGTTTTACATTATACAAACAGAAAGATTATAGAACAACAATAGCTTTTCTCATTTTTATACAGGGAATTCACATTAAAAAGCAAGTATGAAAGAAGACTATATAGTGTGCCAGTTTTTTTATTTGATGAAAATCGTACATTCAGTATCATAAAATATTTACTTATAAAAATAAAAAGTATGACTGGAGTTACGTTATGCACTTGTGGTTGAGGTTTTGTGGTTGGTTGGCACATTTTTTAAAGGGATGCAACAAACGGAACAGATGTAAATGTTTATTTTAACCAAACTGACACTACTTAACGCACATTTGCTAGATAGTAGTTTTATGGTTAAATACAAATGTATAGTATATAATTCTTTTTTTAGATGTTGTTTTGCTCCTCAAAGTTCCTGTTTATTGCCTACCTGATCATGCCACACACGTACTTAGAACTGCAGGAACAAAATACAATACTCAATAAAAATAACTTGTTAATTGTTTGAACAAAATTATTTTTGCATAAATGTATTAATATAGGGTTTTCAGTGACTGATTCTTGAAATATGACATACTTGGATGGCATAAAAGGTATAAACAGGCACTTTGAGGAGCAAAACATATTGTCTATTGGTTATTTAAAATATTGTAAAAGTTGTGAAAATTTAAATTATATTTTATTTATTGTAATAACAATAAACGATGTTAGCTGGAAAGCTTAATCTGTACATTGAAATAAAAAAATGTCTCCCATTTCTACATTTAAATACAATTAAGTAAAGAACCAGTGTTGCCAAAGGCAAACATTCAGTGTTTGTGGCAACACATAAATACTGACCCCAAGAGGAACCCTGTACCAGCCAGATCTTTAAATGAACACATAATACAGCTATACTTAAACCACCTCTTTCTGAATTTGTCCTGAATGCCCATTTGAAAACAAAAACCAAAAAAAAACACAATATTAAAAAAAAAATAGCAATAAAAAATTTACACGTATATAAAAAATGTTGTTCATTTAAACACTAGATGTCTTTGACTACACTTATTGTGCTCATGTTGTTTGCAAAACACTTTTTCTTCTACTGACACTGAACACTGTTAAGGTTCGGGACAGGTCCAAAATTTTTCACACAGGTCTTGTTGTTACTCTGTCAAAAGGTGGCAGTACTGTACAATAAACTGTCAGTCTTGCATAACTACCAGCTTTCAGAATAGCTTTTTTCCAGTAGCCATAAATATTCTGAACTCTATCATGTAACGTTGTAATTGCATTTTGTAATGAGTATTATTTTGTAATGTAATGGGGGTTTTTTTCTTCTTTTTTTTTAGATGTAATTGTCTACATTTTAAAAAAGCAAAAATACAGCTTTGGCAAAAAAATAAGAGACCACTGGAATTTACTCCTAAATCAGTATCTATCTGAGTATTCTAAGCTCTCTAAGCATTTCATGCCAGTCTTTGTTAAATTTCT
>JAUMHE010000063.1:13335790-13352484 GCA_032359235.1 Enteromius mattozi | reverse complement strand
AAAACAGTGAAAAGAAAGGTTTTAAATCAAGAAAAAAGGGCTCAATCCTATCTTTACTGTCACAAGGATTCAGTGAGCATCAATATGCTTCTTTCCTTAATATTTCAAAGACAGCAGTTCACAAAAAATGAAACAATTGTGCATTGATTTGTATTGGTGGTGTATTGGTGAGATTAACAGTTGTTAGGATAAAACCCAAAAGAAACGTCTCTTATTTTTTTCCAGAGCTGTATTATGTGAATTTACTGCATTACACATTTAATATGGTGTGATTTTCCTACAACTTCCACATACAATCCTTCAAAACGTGAATCAAGGAAATGCCCTGTCAGGTCAGGGATGGCATCATTCAGCGAGGAAGCAGGGGGACACTTCTCTCATTTGTATTTAGACGAGAAACATGTTTCCTGTTCATAAACAAAGAGAAAAACGTACATTATAAACTCAATCAACTCTAGTGGCACTTCTGACTACTTTTACTAAATGGATTCAGAAGTACTGAAATAAATAAGTGTCCATAGCCATGATTAACATTTATTTATTTAATTTCTTTTAAGTGGTATTATGAATTTTGACATTATGGGTGATGGACATTTAAAATTCTTGGGAAATTTAGTTAAATATCCTTCAGAGTTGGTAACACCAGCTAGCTAATACACAATACATTGCGTTTATATTAAATAATTTATTTATATTGTCTCCATAAGCATGTAATTTCATCAACATTAGAATTTACAATACATATCTATATACATTTCTATTCATAAAAAAATCAATTGTTTCAGGTGTAACAATTTTAATACTTACATTTTTATTAATGGGAAAGTTAAAGAGAAATTCTGTTAAACACTATTAACACTAATAAACAATATTTGAAAGTAAATAAATATACAATTAGAAGGTTTACAGCTACACATTAAAATCTCCACCAACAAAAATCATTAGAATTAATTTAACAGCATTACAGTATGTACAGTATGTGCTGGGTTTCATTTCTTACCTTTGCCAGAGAAACAGGCCAATCATCAACAGCAATGATATCACGTCAACCAAGATCCATATTGCCAGGTAGATATTAGGCTCCTTTTATTGTAACGTGCAAAGAGAGATACACAAACACAAAGGATTCCAGAGGAGTTACATATTCAGACAAGCCCATGTGAATAAGAAATGGAAAAACATCTTTATGGCAGAATAGACAGTGATAGGTAAAAAGATAGGCTGAGCTTTACCAGATGCCAGTCAGGCTTAGACATGTTTTTGAGGATGTGGCAAGCGTTGGTGGTCACTGAACTGGCCCCAGAGCACCACAGTAATGAGAAGAGCCAGCGCTCATTCACAACCCACAGATTCACGGACACATTTTTTTCCCGCAGCTCACTGTCCAGTGAAATAAAAAATAAAAATAATAAATGTCAAAACAAAATCCAACACAAATTCCTACTATTTACTTGTCTTTGGCTCCATATCAGCGACCTTTAGACAGGTCGCAACAAGCCAGTTTTCTCAGCACAATAGACAGGAGTGGCGGGGCCGTTTTAACATGCAGTCTTATTCATCAGTCAAGATTTTCTTGTTTAATTTTATTCTTTCTTCATCTTTACTGTCAGGTAAAATTATAAAATGACAGGTGCACCCAACCGGACACAATAGCGTCTGGAAAAAGTTTCATCAATCATCATGTGTTGAATTTTGGTAACTGCATTCCTGCTTATAATCATTAGAAGATACATTTGTAAGTACAAGCTACAGATCTGCATTAATTTTTCATAGCATTTCTGTCATCTTTGTAAGAAAATAAAACCCTGTGAGAACATTCCCTAAGGCTGGGAGATCATACCAGCATTAGTGTGAGCAGCATCATGTCTCTGCATGTCAGATAAGCTGCACCAATCCTCCGACACTCACCTTATTTCTTGAGCATTCAAAGAACTGTAGCGCATATTTAGAAAGCTTCCATTATCCAAATTCATGTCTTTTGTATTATGATACACCTGCTTGAAACCTGGTGCAACGTTTCTCACGTCATTTCTATATTCTGAGGGAAGCCACCATATCTGAAAGCAATCCAGAATATTAAAATGACACTCAACAGTGCAATGTAACATTAAACTCAAAACACCTAAATATGAGAAATATTGCTTATTTATCTGAAATAAAATAAATAAGCAGAGATACTAACTATCCTAATCTGAAAAAAAAGGTTAGGATAGGATATATATATATATATATATATATATATATATATATATACATATATATAATAAAAAAAACATTTTTTCTTTGATATTATTACCTTCTCTTGTGAAATGCCTGAGTTTTTGATTGCTTCAGTGGTGTAGTAGGAGTCACTGTTTTGGAATCCTGTTGAGTTTTTCTCATTTTTTAGATCAAATATGAGGGAGACGTTATGTTTTTTGGCCATGACTAAGAGCTCGGAAAGAGATGGCACAGTCTGGTTGTTAGCCTCCATCTTCTCTTTATTTGAGAGCGATGACACTGACTCAAATGGATCGGTCTATATTTGAAAACCAAAATATTTCTTATTTTCACATGAACAAATTTGTCATTTTGACATCACACAGCTGAAGGGACTAAAACAGAGCATTTGAACATCAAATGCGAAGTGGAAGAATTTTTTTAATTATTTTCTGCTCAATATCTGCTCAAATTAGATAAAATGGCAACCTTAGAGTAGTTCAAGGTCGTTTGCTCTAATCAACAGTTACTCCCTTCTAGTTTGCTTTCAAATGTTCTACGCAAGCTGTCTCTACAACAGATCTTTCATAATATAATATAGGCTAAAATACAATATGTTAAATTTGAACACATTTTACATTTCAATTTTTATTCTACTCTATAGTTCCATTCTATAGCTAAAAGCAAATTAATATTGACCCCAAGATGAACTAAATTATATTATATAATATATATATATACATATAAAAGCTAAATATAATGAAAAATTATATATTAAATTATATTAACTATAAGTAAATCCATAAAATAATAATTAAAAAAATCTTTGTAATTACCTTTACAAACCATTTGCCTGCATTTAATGTCTGTAACTCTTGCAATGTGAAGTTATTGTGCATTTCAGCTTCTCGACCTGGAAATTTCTCCTTCACATCAGTTGTCCGCAGCAGAAAGCTTGAATTATTGTCATGCATAAGAAAAGGCTTCATGTCTTTACTGAAAAAAAAAAGACAGACAAAAGAATTAACACACACACATACAGAAGCAAGTGTTTCAATATAATCTGTTACCTGAGTTGCACATCTGTTTCTAATGCCACCACATCACACTCCATACTTTTCCTAAATGACATCATGGTGTTCTCTGGAGCCATCTAAATACATAATGAACATATATAGTAAAAATATGATTCATATGAATTCATTACTTAATACGTGTCCTTATTTAATTTTATGTTCTGGGCTAGCTGCCACAGGGAAACCCCACTTTAAAAGGGCAAAAAAATATTTTTTTGCCAGAAACCATTATTTTGCCACATAAATATGTTAAGGTTTCCATGGCTCCTTTAAACAAAATTTAAAAGCTGAAGCATCTGTGTTCTTCACACGCCTCTGTTTTTATTCACAGTTAACCTCCAATCTCCTGGTGAGCGAAGGGAGATCAAACCTACGGAGCTTCAGATGTCAAAACACCTCCTCCACCTTCACCGCCAGTGGAATTTAACAGGTTGTATGTGAATTGTAGATAGTCAGCTATTCAAAAACACATTTCTGGATGTGGACTACATGTTTTGTAATAACTGTTTATGTTTTCACTGTGATTATTGCATCTATAAATTGCTAATGTTTGAAAAATGTTCCAACAGACTGACATGCTAATGAATTACGTCAATAGCTTATAACCTGGGAACGATGCCATAGTCATCATAATCCTAAACCGATTCAGAAGCTGCAGCAGATGATTCATCATGTGTGCATGTCAAATTTATTCTAATAAAATAATGTGAAAACCCTCATGCTGTTCAGCAACGACATGAATAAAACAGAAAAGACTAGATTTTGATGGGCACGCCAATGTAAACATGTTTTAACAAAAGGAAAGAATGTCTCAAAATGAAAGTTACAACTAGGGCGTCATCCACTTACCATCGGAGAACCACGGTGTCCGACGAGGGCTGGTTTTAGTGGAAGATTTTTGGTAATGCATGGAGAGCAGATTACAAGAGGACAGAGGAACACAGCGGTTGACACTACCAGGAAGGTCATCATTATAAAAACCTTACAAGCTACACAGACAAGACATACAGAAAAATATTCAGAAACAAAGACTGATATTATTATCGGCATCACTGGTGTTAACTTACACATTCACATTGACTGGTAACATTAATCTTAGGTATAAATTATGCACTAAAATATACAAATTCTATTGATTTTTATTTTAATCAATTTGTAGTGTCCATGCTATTTAACAAACAGACAAATGCAGACAAAGTGCAGTCAGAAAATATTAAACTTTAAGCTGTTTTGGAGACACTGACCAGCTGTTTGTGCTCTGTGATAACTCTGGAACACCAGACAGCTGATCAAGGTCAAAGCCACGACAGCACCCAGCTGCAGGAATGGAGCAGTGGCCTATGGGAAACCAAAGAGGGGATTTAAAAACACTGTGCTGCACAACAATAGTGTTGTAACTAGAGATATGGACACCTGAGTGACAGTCTTGTGATAAATATGGTATACTATAACATCATGCTGAGGGATATGCATGTTATTGGTGTAAAATATCACATTGCCATTTAGAATAGATAAGATAACAGGAAATACAATGAGGACCAGCTGCAAAGACATAAGGACAATGTACCACTACTGAAGTGATGAATGGTTGAAGGCTGGTTTCGGTTTCGTACCTGAAATGACATATAGACAGTTTTCCACTCATCTTTCCATTTTATACAAAATCCAGCTGTGCATAAAGTAACAATGAGAAGGCCTAAGAACAGAAACACCTGAACAGAGAACAGAGAATCATTAACGCACTGGGATCATTCATTAACATTCTGTTAACTTCCTTTATCCACTATGACTAACAATGATATAAACTGTTATTCGAGATTTAAAGATAACTAATTTGAGATTGCTTCCTCATCTATGAGAACTGATGTCTTTTTAAAGCTAATTTAAAGCAAAAGTATTCATACCCCTTTCTTTTTTTTCCCCCCACATTTTGTTATGTTGCTGCCTTATGTTAAACTGCATACACCATAACTGTACAGCAAAAAAAAAAAAATCCCCATCAACCACAGGATCAGCACCTGCCTACTTCCACTCACTATTACAAATCTACATCCCCTCCAGAAGTCTGAGATCTGCAAGATGTGCGACGCCTCGTAGTGCCATCACAGAGAGGCTCAAAATCACACTCCAGAACGTTCTCATTCACTGTTCCTGGCTGCTGGAATGATCTTCCCACCCCTATCCGGAACGCCTTTATCCCTGTCAATCTTCAAACAACAGCTGAAAACTTTTTCTCTTTACCTTTATTCCTTTTCCTTTCCAGCTTGTACTATTTGAACAGTACCTGAGGCCGGTATTACTAGTACTTCCTCTGTCCGTTTGCCTCTTTTAGATTAATCGCTTTTGGTATTTTGGTATCAGATGTTTCGCTTTGGAAAAAAGCGTGTGGAAAATGACTAAATGACTCCATTGCATAAGTATTCATACCCTCAACTAAATATTTAGCTGAAGCATTTTTACAGTCTCAAGTCTTTTTGTTCGATGCGACAAGCTTTGCTCATCAGCAATTTCACATTTATCTGCCACTCTTCTCCTCTCTTCTTTACCTCTCAAGCTCTGTCAGGTTGGATGGGGGCAGATGCACATGTTCAGGTTTCTCCAGAAATAATTGATTGGGTTCAATCCCAGGCTGTGTCTGGGCCACTCAAGGACATTCACAGAGTTGTCTACTCTTGCTGTGTGCTTAGGGGAGTGCTTCACAAACCTGTCCTGGAGGCCCCCTTGCCCTGCATGTTTTATATGTCTCCCATATCAGACACACTCAATTTAGTTCTTGCAGTCTCTACTAATGAGCTGACGAGTGGAATTAGGTGTGTTAGAAGAGGGAAACCTACAAAATGTGCAGGGCAGGGGGGCCTCCAGGACAGATTTGCGAAGCACTGGCTTAGGGTCATTGTCCTGTTGGAAGGTGAACCTTTAGCCCAGTCTGAGTTTCTGAATGTTCTGGACTGGCTATCTCTATATTTTGGCTATCACTATATTTTGCTGCACTGAGTGTTCCTTCTACTCTATTGAGTCCCTCAGTCCCTCCCACTGAAAAACAGCTCCACAGCATGAGGCTGACACCAGAACACTTTTCTTTTGAGATGGTACTCTGCAGGTGATGAGCAGAGCTTGTTTCCTTCAAACATGAAGCTTAGAATTGAGATTCGTCAGACAAGAGAATCTTGATTCTAGGTCACCATGGTAACAAAAGCCATTCATCTTCAGTTGCTCAGTTTGGCAGGAGGCTAGATCTAGGAAGAGTCCTGGTTGTTTCAAACTTCTTCCATTAAGGTTAACAAAGACTATATGCTTCGGTGACCCTTCAGAGAAGCAGAATTTTTTTCGGAACTCTTCCACAGGCAGTTCCTTTTGACCTCAATGCATGGTTTTTGCTCTGATATGCATTCTCAGCTGCTAGACCTTTTATTAAGATCTATGTGCCTTTCCAAATCATACCCATTCAAATGAATTTGCCACAGGTTCATTTCACCTCAAGTCTAGTAACATATCCAAGCAATATGAATGCTTCTGAGCTAAATTTCAACTGTCCCAGATGAATAATTATGCAATGGAATCATTTTAGTTTTTTTGCAAAGATGTTACAAACCTATTTTTGCTGTACAGTTATGGTGTATGGATTGTAGATTGATGTGGGGGAAAAAAGTAATTTAAAGCAGTTTAACATAAGGCAGCAACATAACAAAATGTGAAAAAACTAACGTGTAAGAATACTTTCACAAGGCACTGTATGTATGTATGTATATATATATATATATATATATATATATATATATTATATATACACCCACACACACAAACGGAAATTATGCATAGAAGGCATTTATTGCCAAGTAAATAACACTATCAAGGCCCAGAAAAGTATGAAAGACATTGTCAGAATACTCCATCTCCCTGGTTCAATTGTAACGTTATGAATGAGAACACTTTGTACAGAATTAAAACAAAAAAATTGTTTATTCGACAATTTGGCAGCGTAACACCATCCAAAATATATTAAATTGTGTTCTGAGGATGAACAACATGAGGGTAAGTGATTAATGACAAACTTTTTATTTTGGGGTGTAAACCTTTAAGGCAACCTTCAAACTAAAAAGTAAAAAGTAAAGAGAACCTTATGCAGCCAGTGTAAATTCAAGGGCTGTCTGATTGCTATATGCAGTAATCCAAATACCTGAAAATAAAAAAACAATGTTCTCATTAGTACAGCCATTATTTGTGAATGCTATACCAGCTGAGCAATCTGGATCACATTATGTCTCTTCAATGTTCCCATTCTCTCTTCTTACCAGCAGAAGAAAGCAGTATATGGCCAGCACAGCAGAAATTATCATCACTATCATGTACCAGTTCACCCATGTTTTTAGTGTCCTGAAGACTTCCCTGCAGGAGGAAAATGAAGCAATACAGCAGAATGGTAACCAGGTATTATATGGAAAAATCCAGGCCAATGTATTTACAATAAGGTTATATAATTAGCACGTGTTTAATTGTGTTTGTGCTCACCCGTTTGCATCATCACGGTCGTTGAAGGCAATAAAACAAACATACATCCAACTCAAGGCAAGTATGGACACAAAAGACAGAAAGGAGAACCAGCAGCAAGCCCTCTATAGATAAACAAAGCAAGAATACATACTTCACTCATCTCTTTTCTTTTTCAGTATAAAAGAGAACGTTTTTGTCGTTTTTCTTGACACTAACAAATGCATCAGCTCTAAAAAGAAGAATGTGTTTATTTAAAACTTTCCCTCAATGCTCCACCTGTGTGTGCGTGTGATGATTTAAAGTCATAGGTTAGCCACAAATGACAGCCTAGGGGGCATTGGCACACAGCCACGGCCTTCTCACGTTGAGTTTCGACTACTGATCCGAATATTCAAAACCGGGGCCAAACTCTAAAGCGAGTGGTTATTATGATAGCTGATTATTACGAATCCATCCCACACAACGTTTTCGAAATCCCTGAAAGCAGCGGTAATTGTTTCTGACACAAATCAAAAGAATTGAGAGCCTTGCTTTTGTATCTGGGCTACCAATTAAAATACTTTTCTTGCCTGTCATGATCATCAGTCTTCACAGCTTTGTACTCACTTAAAAGGAAAGCACATTTACATGATAATTGTTCATTAAGGTTCATTTCAATGACAATTTTCTTTGATTCTATTCTACATTTATTAGACACGGTAAACTATTCCGCCTCTCTCAACTGATCGTGTCAAGTGAAACCTGCCTGCAAATTCTAAGAGATAATGGGTGCATCATTGATGTACAACTTCATTTTGCAATGTGGAAAAATATGATTAAAAATGTAAAAAGTGTAAAAAATAAAATCTCACTTTTTGTCTTCTGTTTTGACTGCTCCATTGACAACTGTAGACTCCTCTAAGGCAGGTCTGGCAGATCGAAAACATTGTGTTTTTTTCCCACATCTAATGATTCCAGCTGGAAGTATATGGATGAATAGTGGTTTTGGCCGGTATGGAGGTTAATTCATTTATACTGATGCAGGTGTTTGATATGGAATGACTCACGTCTTTACACCTGAAACTGAGAAGGAGGGAAGAAGATGGTGGTTATGCAAGGAAACCTGTTCTTTAACTCAACTGAGCTCACAAGGCATGGCTTACTTAGTTTAAAGTTCTTGCACAAGGACAAGAAAGAAAAAAATATAGGCTCCAGTCACATGACACAGCGAGTATGGAAAGGTTCAATTTAATTATGAAGGAGTGGCAATTTTTTCAAAAGCCCTGAAGCAGAAGATTAGAAGATGACAAGTGGTACAGTATCAATCACTCATTTCTAATAAAAAGATGGAATGTTCTTCCCAACTTAAGGTAACTGCTACAGCTGTGTAACTGATAAATACATTTTAAAATATAACCCGTTTTAACTATAACCTATAATCAGAAGTTGCCTGATGCTGGAACACAGTAATTTGAGTGCCCTACTGTAAATTATATGAACAACTGACATGAGATATTAAAGATTATTCAGAGCAAATGAAAAGGCCTTGCCCCTTGTTTTGACAGGTTGTGCATGACACGAAATATAATCTTCAATGCTATGAAGATGTTCTTCCTGTAGAGACATTTTCTGTTTTCCAGGTTCAGTGAATGTCAAAACTCATGATCAGATAAACATGTCTAAGCAGTAAGTGTTTTAAGTGCTAAAGGCAACTCTGTAAGGAAGTGGTTTGAGCACAGAAAGAGAAAATTGTATAACAACCAAAATATAAGTAAATACATGTATGTGCTTCTGTATAAATATTTTCACATTTGTAGAAATAGAAATTGCACAGTGGCTCTCGAACCTTTGGATAAAGTTTGTTAAATGTTTGTACTGATCTCTGAACTCTTTTTAATCTAAAGGAATATACTTTCTATTCAAAGATTAACAAAAAAAAAAAAAAAAAAGGTTTTTGGCTTCCACAAAAATATTAAGCAGCTTGTCAACACTGATAATAATAATAATATAATAATAATAAATGTTATTTGGGCACCAAATCAGCATATTAGGATTTCTGAAGGACATTGACGACTGAAGTAATGATTTCTAAAAATTTAACTTTGCAACACCAGAATAAATTACTTCTGTAATGTGGCAGAATAATATTTCACAATATTTAGTTTTACTGTATTTTTGATCAAATAAATACAGGTTTGCTAAGCATAAGTGACACAATGTGTCTACTAGTGCTTCTCAAATGTCTACAAACCCCCAATAATGGCAAAATTTGTATGATTTCTTTTTGTGAAAAGAAGGCTGACAATACCGCTTCTTGCATCTTGCCACGAGATCTTGATTTGTCTACATATCTACATATAGCAAAACCATCAAAGCAATTATCATAAATTCATACATATTATAAAATACATATCATATCTTCAACGTGGTATATTGTGTCAGCCAGGTAAACACAACTGTGTTAAAGTTAGACTATAAAAAATCCTGTGCTGGTGGTGGGGGATGATGTTATATCAACCAAAACTAAATATCCTCAATGCAAGCACTTGGCTACTGTCAGATTTGACTCACTGATAAGCATGGCAGTGTATCGGTTTATTTGGATCAGTGCAATTCCTGATAAAAAAAATCTGCATTAGAGAATAAAGCATATTTTCCAGTCTGAAAGATACACATGAACAGTTAGTTTGATATCTGGATGTACCATCATACACTGTAACCGTCGCTGTGTGTGGTTTCTTTAAGGAACAGGTAGCATTTTTGCCAACAGCGACATGCTTCGCAAAACCCAGGGCAAAACACGTTCTTCAGACTTGACAATAAAAAAAGGAAACTTGTCAAGTGTTTAGTGGATGTTCTGGATCTGCAGGCAGGTATTGCAGCACATTTAATAAGTCACTTAACTCCCCATTTCAGTTCAGTCAACTTTAACTCATGATTAAATAACCCCAAGTCGTTATCTTGATTTAACAGTTTGTCCAACACTATAAAATTAATTCTGCGTTGGACTAATTCAATGATGCCATTTTCTCAGCATCACACTACACTTCTCATAGCAGACAACAGCTCCTTTGTCATGTTTATGACAGACGTTTGGATAAGTATCAAAGGGTCTTTTCTCTTCCATATGAACCCTGCTCTAGGAATTTGTTATTATTCAAAGGGTCCTGCAAAAACTTTTACATTTACAAAACTGTCTACAGCAACCTTTCACAAATTTTCTCTTGGGTGTAAGTTCAATTTTTAGGGACCATTAAATAAGTGAACTTTGAAATAAATGAATGGACTGCTGAGACGAGCAAAATAGTGTTACAGAGGAGTTTCATCCAGAAACTCAGAAGAAGCTTTTTTCTGAACTCAAAAACTGAGCCATATTACAAAAAATGTGCTCTGTGTCTATAAGGTAAACCAAAGTGAGTGATACACACTGTAAATTGTTTAAACTTAAAGGCTAAACATCAAATACAAGTAGATACATTTTTTAAAAAATTATATGCTTTTAATGAATGTGTGATATTTCTATTAAAATGTTTAGTTATAGGACCACAAAAAAGTAGGAAGCCTGAATACACAACACAAATGTTTTTACCCCTGTGCATACAGGCATAAAACATATATAATATTAAGACTGCACGGTTGTGACAAAAATCATAATTGTCGATTATTCCCTTAAAATTGTAAATAATTACGATAATCACAATTTACACTGAATGATGTTTATAGCATTGTTTGAAGCAATTGCATGCCATATTTGTACATGAACATAAACTAGCTGAAAACATTCAAACTGAAAAAACTTAAATGTCAAATTTACATTGGATTGGTTTATTCCTTTAATTAAAAAAAGAAGCAAAACTAGGAATGACATTATGTTAAACTAAACTTAAAACAATGGAAAAACCCTTAAGATAACCCCGTAGAAAGATAAAAAAAAAAACAGATCTTAAACACACAGAACAATATAAGTGGACTTTGAACGATTACATAAACGTGGCATCCATAAATATTATTGCAATTGTAAAAATCGATTAAGTGTGCAGCTTTAAATGACCCATTTTCAAAAAGGTCAGAAAGAAAGAAAGAGAGGACGATTGTGAGCTTAGTAAACAACTGAAGGACATCAATAGCATTACAACTTCAGCAAATCCACTCCATCGATCAGACTTTCACTGTATGTGCTCAAATACTACAAAGAAAAACTCAACATCACACCTTTAATAGCTGTACAAATCATCACCCTCGTGGGTACCTGTGTTACTGAATAGTTTCAGAATAAGTGTAGGATTTTGTTTTGTTTCAAAGAAATGTTCATTGTTCAAATGAAGTAATAAAGAAAAAAAGAAAGAAAAGGAACACAAACTATGCAAAACTGTATGTAAAACCTGCACATAAATCAAACGGACTAAAGAAGGCACATGTTGTTGAGGACAGTGCATGTGACTTTTCTATGTTCAACCAGTTCAATATCATTTTCATGAAACCCTTAATTCACATATTCTTGAACTACAGACTTCAGACTGCTGTGACACAAAAGCAGGTGCCCATTTTCTAAGAACATACAATATTACAAACTAAATACACTCTGACTCATAATATAATCTAGGTGTTGACGACACTTTCTTTATTTAAGCATTTAAGTGCCATCCTGTTGACTTAGAGAGCCTTCAACCCATTCTAAAATTAATTCACAAGCTCAGGTCTTGATCTGCAGTTCAGTGACAAGTGACATTTACATGTGACATCTTTTTTAAACCCTGGGGTATTAATATATTAATAGGCCACGGGTAAATTTAGCTTAACACAACAACCTCCCAGACCCATTTCTCCATATGCCAACTTCCAATTTCTTAATAATTTCCTGATCTAAGTAAACATTTAACAGGATCAAGCGGAGTTTTTCCCCTTAAACACACACGGGTTAACCTCTTGATAACACGCTATTCGCAAAAAATCAAAAACTGTTGTTTTCATAAATATGCGCATTTTGTTATGGTAGCGCGGTTTACCCAAATCATATTTTTTTCCCTGTAAGGATGCTTACGCACCTGTAATGACTAACACACACCTGATATTCGGCTCGCACACCTTTCAGTGATATTAGATCAGAACAGATCTAGTCCGAGAGAGTAAACTGATTTTAAATGTGCACTTTGGCACCTTACCTTGCTTAAAAAGTCCATTTGAAAGTGAAATCCCAGTCAGGCTCTCAAACTTCAGCACTCATCGGCAGTCTGCGCACTCTGGCTCATGCTGAGACATTAATCCCGTGAGCTGAGTATTAATAAGGAGCTAACAATGAATGAGCTTTGCATTCCTGGCAGATTTGTATGGACCAGCACCTCTAACTGTAGAGGGCGCTCATGAGACAAATAAATCAACCTTAATATTCCCCTATAATGGAATGCAGTGACTGTAAATGTATTATATTTGTGTATATAATATATATATATATATATTTGTTGATCAACATTAGCGCTGCAAAAAGTAAGGTGTAAATTCATCACGTCATTGGAAGCCCACACCTGAGCTCCTGGTATGTAACATTATTGCAGTCTATGATATTTATATTAAAATGTCTTAATTTAATAATAATAATTCTGGCCTTTATATGCTATATATGTATGCATGAACATGTATTACCTAAGGAGCAAATACAAACATCTGAAGTAATTAAAATAATAATAATAATAATAATTAATACATTTTGAAAATGCAGTGTTTATACACATTCATTATTTATTTTAATGCTGTTCTCATTTTGTGGTTTTACAAATAATGCATATTTATAGACTTAAATTGTTATTTTATTTTTTCTAATAAGCATGGGCTTACAAGGTATAACAATACACTGTATATTTATTAATATAATGTTTTTTAAGTCTCTCTAAGAAAAAAAACAGGTGTAGAATATTTTCAGTTGAAGGATTGGGTGATTGCCAGTGTAAACTAGTTAATTATTTCTCATTTCCACAGTCCATTTACACATAAGCCACTGCTTCGGTTTCTCCCAAAACAATCCAGACTACAGGAGAGACTAGGATTTGGTTTTTTGTTGTTGTTTGTTTGTTTACTTTTTTAGAAGATTAATATTTGAAAGCCAATTCCTGATTAAGGCACATTTCTAAAAGTCTCGAACAAAAAGAAAAGAAAAAAAAAAAACAGTACTGAACATATCCTTCAAGACTTTAAATTTATTAAATGGAAAGAAGCATAGCTAACCCTGTGATCTTAGGATGCTCTTGAAACTCTTTAGAGAAGTGACCGAGAGGCCACGTTTACAGAGTTTGAAAGGTCTTCGAAAACTATGTGTGAAAGTGTCGCAAAACCAATATTTTCTTTTCCTCTCCATGGCTTCTGTTGAAGAAAAAAGGAAAGAGAGAGAAAAAAAAAGAGAAAAAAAAAAAAAAGAGTGCTGGTCACGTGATCTTTAGAGGGGCGGGGCTAATGGTTCGCTCGGGGAGTTCTTGGTGAGTAAACAGACGAAATCAAATCTGTCGAGCAAAAACAGCTGTATATTTAGCTTGTTTTTCATTTTAGTGTGTTTTTTAAAAAAATGTTTTTATCGTCAGTTCATTCGCGCAGCGTTTTGGTAATGTGCATGCCTAAAGCTCGCTGTTAAGCGCGTTTACTGTTAAGTGTTAGCAAGCTAGCATGCTGTGGTCACTGTACAATGAGAACCGTAGAGAGTGAATTACATCCCTTTAATTATACGTCTTTGGTCATTTCATGCTTTAACCATCGGTATATTTACACGTATGTAAGGAACGTAAAGAAGCCTTACACTTAAAAAATATGTCAAAAGGCGACTGACATCATAATTTCCCTGTTTACTTTTCCTCGCACCCTCATGTCTAGCCCGAAAAAACATGGACCAAAAGATTCCCTACGATGATTATCAACTTCCAGTAGTGTTTCTTCCTTCCTATGAGAGCCCTCCTGCATGGATCCCTACACAAGAGGTGACAGTTATTGGAGACTACTTTTCCAGCTCATCTTTTGTAATCATAGTGACCTAATTTACATTTTTCTTTCTTATAATCAGAGGATACATCACCCTGACTACAACAATGAGCTCACTCAGTTCCTACCTCGCACTATAGTATTAAAAAAGCCGCCCGGTGCACAACTGGGCTTCAATATCCGTGGAGGAAAGGCCTCCCAGCTTGGTATATTTATTTCAAAGGTCAGTTTTGCCAATTAAAATATTTTTGCATGTTTTGGTTAAAGAATTGACTTCATCATGTTTGTTTTGTTCAAAAACTGTTTTGACAGGTGGTGCCAGATTCAGATGCCCATAGGGCAGGACTGCAAGAGGGCGATCAGGTGCTTTCTGTCAATGATGTGGACTTTCAAGACATTGAGCATTCAAAGGTAGGATCTGATATGTCAGTCTGAAAGACAGAAACACGAAGGGTATCTCATCTTATAAACAGAACTGGCATCATCTTTATTTTGTTCCTAGGCTGTGGAGATTTTAAAGACTGCGAGAGAGATTTTGATGAAGGTTCGATACTTCCCTTACAGTGAGTAATATATTGGTCTTTCCCTTGACACACTAATCCAGTAGTATCTAATAATCAGATTCATCAACAGATTCAGTTGGAGTACCTGACATAAATGTGTTGTGTCTGTTTTTCCAGACTACCAGCGACAGAAGGAGAGGACTGTACACTAGGTGGCAGAACTGGTCTTCATGACTGAACTGGTTCAGTGACGCAGCTAATGAGGCGTTGGTGTGTCAGTGAAACGTTCAGCTGCTCTGCATCATCTTCCTCCCACTAACTATCCTCTCTGACTAAGAGACTGCTCAAAGAAATCCTCTTCATACACTTCACGACATGCCTGATGATTCACAGCTCCTTCACCCATAGTGGTGCTTTTGAGCTGTGCTGGTTTTGAATCCAGCTGGTGAAATTTTCTGATACTTCCCCCTCTTCTATTTTCTTTCCTCTAGGAAAATGTTGTAGCATGTTCTATGAGATATGTCATGCATATGAAAAGAAAACAGTTATTTATTGAAAGAAATAGATGGTTACATCATGAATAAATTATGATCAGCTATTAATATCTTCACTTAGAGGCATTTGTAAAGTGTAGCTGAAATTATGTTTAATATATATTTACTACTAGGCCTTTTTTGTGATTACGTTTCAATTTTGTATTCCAAAGCAAAGCGTTTAGTTGTTTAATGATTAATGTCCTGCTGACAGACACATTGCTACTGACTAATTGTCAATAAATCAATATGCTCATGAAATAATACTTTTTGTGGTAATTTAAAAAAAAAAAAACCTGTATGATAAATTCTCAAAGTGGGGAGAGGGAAATGTAAAAAGAGAATATTATATTGTTAATAAATATAAGTGCTAAGGAATAATTGGCAACACTTTATTTTAAGGTGTACTTGTTACACATGCTGCATGTACTTACTATTACAATAACAGTTATGCATAATTGCATGGATGTAACCATAAACCTAATTCTAAACCTAACCATACAGTAAAAGTTCATTAATATTTCTCCAAACTTAAAATGTATAATTACACTGTAACAATGACACCTTAAAATAAAGTAGAACCGAATAGTTCACCAAAACATTTAAATTTACTCACCCTCAAGCCATTCAAGATGTTGGATGAGTTTGAGTTTGTTTCTTCATCAGAACAGATTTGATTAGGTTAGTATTACATCACTTGCTCACCAATAAACCCTCTGCAGCGAATGGGTGCCGTCAGAATGGGAGTCCAAACAGCTGATAAAAACATCCCAATAATCCACACAGCTCCACGCAATCAATTAATGTGTTGTAAAGCTTGTAAGAAACAAATCCATCATTGAAGCATTTCTACTTCAAACTGTTGCTTGTTACCAAGTGATGTCGTTAGACAAGTTTCGGGAGGAGTAATGATGCATGATTACTCCCAGCTGGTATCAATTCCCTAAACAAGC
>JAUMHE010000063.1:13318723-13330125 GCA_032359235.1 Enteromius mattozi | reverse complement strand
ATCTAATAAATGCAGCCTCGATGAGCAGAAGAAACATCTTTAAAAACCATTAAATATCTTACTGATCCCAAATTTTTGAACTGTAGTGTATATATATATTGGATATTATTATATGAGTAATATTTATGTTAGTACTAATAAGGCCTCTTTACTGTATTGTCAAATATGGGGCTTAATCAGTCAATTAAAAATGAATTTGTTGCTACTGCATATAGGATAAGTAATATGACCACCATATAATGAACGTAATTTATCTGTAATGATTATCTAACTACATATCAGTGTAGTCCAACATTACTATCCAGCACTATGCAGTCAAAACCAAAATGTATTCAGACAAACCATTTTGTTGATTATAGTTATAGTTATAGAAAAAAAAATTGTAATAGGCCTACAATCAGACAAGACCTCAAGAGTTAAACTGTCAGAACAATTTCATCTCGATCATGTCTGATAACTTTGATTGAAAGGTAACTACTAAAAATGTATAAAAATGATATCTGGTGTCTTATTTTTGCTTTGCATCTTAATTTTGGTTTGTATATGGATAGGCCCAGAAACTAAAAGCAGCACAAACAGTGAATTTGGTGAAATATCTTTATTCATGTGATACATTTTGGTGTCTCTTTAACCTTCCGTTTTTTTACAGCATATAATAATAGTACTTTGTTCACACAAACTTTGCTAAACACTAGTAGACAGCGTATTTCAAACAGACCAACACACTTCAGAATAGCACACAGCTGAGTATTCTGTCAGTGACACGTGACAGAGCTGTTCAGGAGGGTTTCACTCGTATTTATTTTAATTCTTACATATCAAACCATATTAAATGTTAATGTTTAAAACACACGTGATGCCCTTTTTTAGTCTCAGTGATGAAAGGATTTGTCGGTTTACAGTTGAACGAGAGGAAAAGCGACAGCGCTGGGGGTTCGGCGATACCTCTCCAGCAAATAAAAGCCCATTCAAGCTATAGTGTAGAAACCCAGCGTCACAGATGGGGCGTGAAAATCTTTAACGTGACCACGATAGTGACACGACTAGGTCTTTGTGATACAGCAGCAATGCAGCAATGCAAATTATACACCAACTTTTGATTCCCACACACCGCTAACTGCCATTCCGCTCAAGCATACGACACACCGTTTCACTAACTAGTGAGATAATAAATAAACACATGAAACCAACAGTCTTACGACGAGCAATACCAAGACGTGTCTGTACACTAAGCGATAGCCGTGTTGAAGGAAGGAATCTAAACAATCCGTTTAACAAAACCTCATTAGCTCTATGCGACGTTAATATGCTCGAGCAAACCAAAGCGCTGTGGCCTGAACTGGTGCACTATGACAACAAAACAAGCAAGGCATTTTGTGTTAAACCGTCTCTAAACTGCATGCTGTTCCTATACTTGCGCAGCAAAAAAAAAGGCTGAAAATGAGTGGAATTAGTGTGAATTGCTTTCCGTATGCAAGCGCAGAGCGAAGTGTTTCTTTAGTACATACACGCTATTACAATTAACGTTAGGTTTTGTAACTACAGCCGTGGATAAGTCATTAAATATCTTAGATTATGAGTTTTAACGAAATTAAATACGCTTACAAAGCAACTTCCCTTTTCTTAAATCCGTTAAATCCTAATTTTCCCCCCCTACAGCTCAATACATTCTACATCCATGCAACCCTCTGAAGATTCCTGTATAAAATTAGCCTGTCCAGAATGAGGCTAGTCACAAAACAAAACCGCTATTATTCTTATTATTATTATTGGCCATACATGTGTATTTCCTGAAACAAACAGACCTTTAAATGATATCTGGTCCCTAATACCATATTTAACATGAAAACATCCGGTTATACAGAATATTGTGTCCATGACATTTCACAACAATAATATCCAAAGAGATCCCTTCTGTATCTTTCGTTAAATAACTACTGCCAAAAAATACTAACAAAATAGTGTAATGCTCATATATATATAAAAAAAAACATCAGTAACACAAGTTTACAGCCTCTCCATACAATAAGTTCTTCCTCCAGTGAAATTAAAAAACAAGGCCTAAAATGATGACATCAGCCCCAGCTCTGAAACATGGTAAATTCACAACGACTATGACGGCACTGATGTGTGGAAAAACTCAAGAGCATGTGAGTGTATGTCAGTCTGCAATCCCATATAATGCCATGCAGCCAGAACAGATGAGAATCTGAATGGTTTTAGCATTTAATCTATGCTGCGATTAACTTTTTTTCCCCATTAATATATGTATTTTTGGAATCCATTTTAATACAGAGTAATAACACATCCACACGGTTACTCTGAAAAGTCACTGAGTCGAAGAGAAAGAAAAGGTTGTCCGCTCATGACACGGGGCCGTGAGAGGAGCGAGTGACCACTGAGAGGCAAGCTGTTTGTGTGTGAGGGGGTCGAGTGAAGGGGACGCAGGGCCTGGCGGGGACGAGGGTGGTTACTAGCACGAGCAGCTGCTCTCAGTAACAGGCAGCTCCGGAGGCTTCTCCAGTTTGATATCGATCACTGAAAAAGTTCAGGTTAAGGATCAGTTATGTATGAGTATGTCTTTACCACTGGATTACCTTACATTCATTTCTGTGAGATGTCAGGCTTTGATTTTAAAAACCTGGCTTGCGATCTCCTGTTATCAGGCTGATGCGGACAAACTGAGTGTGACATTTTAATGTGACTGATGTCATATTTGTCAGAAGCGCTTTACGCTGCATGTGAAGGATACTGTCCTCTTTGCTTTTCTCTGGTGTACTATCCATTCCAGGCAAAGCAGCAGCAACACGACGAAACAGCTAGAAAAAAAAAAGATCATTACTTAAATATTCTGATGCTTGGGCCAAACGTACATAAATCAATGCATTTTAAATATAATAAAAGAAATATCTTAGTAGTAGGGGAGACTGGGGCTAGTTATCGGACATTCAAGTCAGTATTTCTCAGATTAATTTGTTTTTCTTTTGAATTGATATTATTTATAGACATCTCGGCTATAAAAGAAAAACTGAAAATTTGTGACAATATTTATCTATATGTGGTAAATTGTCACAATGCAAGCTGGAAACCTATTAAAACCTATTATAAGCTTTACATGTAGCCTATATTTTAAACAGTAAAAAAACTATGAAAAAAGTAATGAAACTGCAGAAAAGAGTTATTGTTATTCGATCCTTCAGAAATCATTATGATATGCAGATTTGCTGCTCAAGAAACATATGAAGAGTTCATTTGCAAAAACAGATAATTCAGTTTTTAATGATTATGTTTTTAAAATTATGCTTTTTCATTGTGCATTTCAATTAATCTCAATTAAACCACAGTTGGGTTATTTTGATTGGGTTAAAAAACACAATAAAAGCATGACAACAATCTTTGCTTTAAACAGTAGCATATCACTTATGACAACCTTCTCATGTCCAACTAGCCCTAGTCTCTCCTTTTTTAAACTATGTTATAACTCCCAGTGTGTAAAGATGTAACAGGAGTGCATTTCTGATGACACTAGCATTACAAACAAAAAAAACTAAGTTCAAGAGACTCCATATTCTACTCATTCTGACAATAAAAAAAGCAATAAAATATGCTTATAAAAAGCACAATGCACAAACGAAATGTCTACATCCAGTCTGTGAATTGCAAGTGGTGCTACAACACAGCACATAAAGAAGAATCATTCTAGTTTGGTCAACATGCAAAGAACATCGGTGATACATGAGCAATTCAAGCAAAACGAAACAAAAACACAGAAGAGCAGCCCAACAGCACAGGAAACCTGTGAATGTGAGGCGGGGGCAAAGTGGCTAATGATGGGTGAGGCAGAAAAAGATAGAAACCAAAGGAGGCTCAAGATAGAGTGGTGGAGGGAAGGTAGGGCTGGGCCGTCCTCGTTTCTCAGTGATTCTACCTGTTTGACATTGTAGCCAGTCTTTGCGCTGGTTTCAATGAACATGACATTCAGTTCCTTAGCCCTCTGCTCGCCCTCCTCCGTGGTAATCTGTCTGCTCGACCGGAGCAGGGAGGGGGAAAAAGGAAAGAAATACAGATAGACAAAAGAACTGCATCAAGAAGAGGAGAAAGAGACAGACTGGCTGAGGTTCACATTAGTAATGGGGAAAAAGAGGAATTAGTGTTTTGATAGGACCCCCTCACAGGTTGAAAAGTTGAGAAATGGCTGAAATCATAACACTGAAAAGAGATCACTGCACTGCAGTTCAACAAATATTGCTATTGGCAGAGAACACATTCATTACTCGAGGACAATCTACAACTACAGAAGTGATAATAATGTTGTAGGCACTCAGGTCATTAAAATAAAAGATAGTTTACTCAGCAATTAGTATTCTGTCATCATTAACTCACTCTCATGTCTTTTCAAACTTGTTAGACTTGCATTCTTCTGTGGAATATGAAAGAATATGAAAGAGAAAATGTCTTCTCTTGCATTCCACAAAAGAACATAAGGGTCTTAAATAAGGACAGAAACTTTTGGTTAGGCTACTCTTATGTTTCTACACTGCATCAGGAATTTGTAAAAATTTGTTCAACTTCCGATAGAAAATAATATTGACTTTGTATAAGGAAGTTTTAGAACAGCTCCAAGTATACAGTGCTTTTACAGATAGTTGTTACCCAGACCAAGGCATAACCTGTGGCCATTTTCTGCATTTAAGTTTGCAAAAAGAGTTTAGATATGGTCAATTGTGTTAAACTGAGCTAGGCTATTATTTTTTACCTGCAAACATAATCAACATCGCAAAATAATCAACATCCTACAAGAGGAAGGAGATGTAAAGAACTTTGTGAATGACATTCATTCACTTTCTGCTGAATTGCGTGGCTGCAAAATACACGTGGGTGTTAAATGTCACATTCCTTCCATCTTTCTTTTTGGTTTCTTTGGGCAGATCACAGGCTTGGTGATCACATGCAGCATGTTCGCTTGCTAGATTGCACTGTAAATGTATTACTGTCATTGTGTGTTTAGTTCATTTTTACAACCTGAGTGCAGAGTCAAAATTATTTTCCACGGAAATCAAAAATATTGCACAGATTCTGTCACATAAACTAGGTGCGTAATCTTAGGTCTGCTCTACAGCTCTATCGTTTCACCCACCTGTTTGACGTTATAGCCAGCTTTGGCGCTGGTCTCTATGTACATCACACCCAGTTCCCGAGCTTTTTTCTCTGCTGCCTCTACTGACACTTGCCTGCCATAGTCCATAGTGCAGGTGTGGACACAGTTCAAATTAGAATGGATATGAAAAACAAAAGTAGTAATGGGAAATCAAATATAAATCAACAAGAAAATATGATCAAACAGAAAAGCAAAAATGGCACAAATTGCTCAACATAAAACTTAAATTAATGACAAGGAGAAAACCAAACACAAAAATAACTTAAAAGGTGAAGTCTGAGGGATGAACAAGGGTTATTTTTATCAAACACCTCCAACTGCTGTACCTTTTATCAGCCAAGTCTGTCTTGTTGCCAACCAACATGATAATGACATCACTTCCTCGCTCTGTTCTGACATCATCTATCCACTTTGAGGTTTGCTGGAAAGAGTTGAGATCTGAAGAACAGAGGGGAAAAAGGTCAGGGAAGGAACCATTAAAAGAAAAATGTTTTGTGTTGGAAATGACTGATCGATTGAAAATCAATGTGCACAATCCAAATTTGGCAGTATTCAAATCACACTTGATTCACTTCAAAGCCAAGCTTTCTTAGAAGAAGGTGTGCAAGCAGACGGTTAGTATGAAAATCAACAAAACAGAGGACTGTTAAGTTAAAGCACAGGTCATTTTGATGCTTGGTAACAGCAGTTTGCTGTTAAATGAAAAGCACGTACAATCTACTTTTTGTTTATTTTTAATAAAATAATAAAAAATATCATTGTTCCCAAGCAACCATACTAAGAAGAACTGCCATGACCTAGAGCAGCTGGCATATTGTGCTAACTGTGCCCTGGAGGCATAAATCCCTGCTGACCCAATGAGTGAGGCTCGGACTCACTGGTGATGTCATAGACCACCACAGCAATAGTGGAGTCTCGGATGTAGCTGGGAATGAGGCTGCGGAAGCGCTCCTGCCCTGCAGTGTCCCACAGCTGGAGCCGAACCTGAGGGACCAGCCAAGCGTGGTGTGCAAAGAAAACAAGGGAAAGAAAAAGGAGGAACAGAGAAAAGAAAAGATATAAAGAGAGGATAGGGCAAGGGAGCAGGGTTAGAAGAAAAGGACAACATCAAAGAAACAAAACATGAAGGAAATGGAGAAATGCATCAACAAAGCTAACCGATTTTTGCTTATGAACTTCCGCATTTATAGATCATGACCTAAAGATTTTAGGAAATGAGAATCTTTTCCACCTGAAGGCATTTCTCCATTCCTGTTCTCTGAATGATGCTGCTTTCTGCAAGATGCTTTGCAAATGGCACTCTATACATTTAAGTATTGCTGGATATGCTTTCAGCCTAAACATCACTTTATGGTTTTGAAATATTCAGAAAAAGCCCAAATTGTTTTCATAAAGTTCCAAAAATGTAAACTTTATTATTAATTGAATGCTGTAACATTGTCCTGAATCTGTATGACATAATGAAAGTCAATGGGGTCCAAAACACTGGACCTTCATTGTAAAAAAAAAAACAAAAAAAACACTGATAGAAAATATCTTCCTTTATGTTCATGTCCTATTATTTCTTCTCAGATGTAAAAAGCCATACTAAGAATATGTCTTCAAACTCAAACTTAAAACAATTTGAAAACATCCAATGTTTGGTCAAATTTAATATGATGTTCAATGTTCATTTTGGATGCAATTAATCACAATTACACTGTTGCCCAGCACTAATAAAAAAGTGATCCAATACCATTAAAAACCTTAAACACAAACAAAAGAATGTTAAACTAAATCCTAAATTTTACAACCAACCAGCGCAAAAATGCTAAAGCTGGAAGGAAATAAGTAATTTTTTGGACTCCACTGACTTTCACTATGTGGACAAAAAACACTTAAACACTTAGAATACTTTGTGTTCCACAAAATAAAGTAAGCAGTTTTTTTAATCAATACAATGCAAGTAAATAGGGTCCAATCTGTTTTTTTGGGTTCTACATAAGTCATACATGTTTGGAACAACATTTTACAATTTTACTTTATTTAACTTTATATAAAATGCTCAAATAAACCAGCACACTTATAAAGTTACATGAGTGCCATTTACTCAAGCGGTACACAACTTGACCCCACCATGTGGTGAAGCAGGAGCACTAGCTACCTACTTGCTATATCATAGACCACCACTGCTGCTGCTGAGTCTCTGATGTAACTGGGAATGAGGCTACGGAAGCGTTCCTGCCCAGCAGTGTCCCACAGCTGTAGCCGAATCTATGACCATCCATGCAGCACAACAGGCATGGGGACCCATTCAGCACCCAGCCATGGAAGAGAGTGGGGTGAGGTGGACAAAAACACAACCAAACTTAAAAAGGTGAAATCAAAATAAATGACAAACTAATGGCAGAAGTGTGATGAGCTACAAGCATGCACGAGGAATTACTCAAATGATAACTGTGATGAAGCTGTGACAGAGACAGTAAAATCACCTGATGGACTCCAAATAAATAAATAAAGTTGTCTTCTAGACTTTACAGGTGATATTAGAAAAACGTGAATGACTTGAGTCAGTGTGTGTCAAAACCATATTGATGTACTCACAATGCTACTCAATATTTAAACTAAACCTGGCTTTATACAAACATGCTAGGTTTCCAATAAAACAAAAGGCTTGGACACACAGAGACTCCTTGGAAACTATTCTAGAAACGTTGATCTGTCCTACCGTGCGATCTTCCAAGTACATGGTTTTTGACAGAAAGTCTATACCAATAGTTGCCTGTAGAGAGAAACAGTGAGTTAACTTCAACATCGATCACTGAAGGAAAATTTATTTCGCTTTTTAGATTTTCTATCTTCTGTGGAACACAAAAGGAGATTTTACAAAATGTTCATACTGCTCTGCTTCCTTATAATATATGCATAGTTCATTCATGGAGTCTGATAAATAAAACAAAAAATACCATAACATTGTCCTTTTTCACTTAAAATCAAATTTGGTTCACATGTGCATAATATGCAATGTATAAATGTGATTTGAGAGCTACAAACTACATTAACACTTGCAGAGTACCAAACGCATGGTAAAATCTCCTGTTTAAAAGTTTGGGATCAGTATTTTTTAACCAAATTAATACCATTATTGATGCATTTATTGATGCATTAAACTGATTAAAAGTGACAGTAAAGATATTTATAACATTAAAATAACAAAAAAACATAATGATCTCCAATCAGCACATTAGAATGATTTCTGAAGGATCATTTTACACTGAAAACTGGAGTTATGATGCTGAAAATTCAGCTTTGCATCACATAGATTACATATTAAAATAATAAAAAAAAACTTTTGTTTTACATTGCAGTAATATTTCACATTATTACTGATTAATTATCATATTTTCATTAAATAAATCTTGTTTTGTCTTGGTGAGCATAAGGGATTTCTTTTAAAAACATTACAAAATCTTTCTGACCCCAAACTCTTGAATGCTAGTGTATGTTAACCTAGATTCCCTAAAGAGATAATACACAATTATGTTTGTATGATATTATATCGCAATTAAATCTATGACCTGTGAGACATTTGCCTTAAAACTGCAGTTGTCATAATAAAACATGTATTTTTTAAAATATAATGTACATTTTATTATAAAGTTTCACGGTCAGCAACAACAACAAAACGTATGGCTTATAAAACTTATAATATTTTCATTTCAACAGACATTGCTCGTCTGCCAAAATTGATTCTGGATGATAACTAGAGAGCTTTACAGCTGTTGGGTCATCATATGTTTAGGTTGTATGGAAAATAGGAGTGTGACTATTCTACAAAGTATATTTTTGTATTACAAGGAAGAATATTTATTAGTAAGTGACCTATTTCTTTAAGGGACAACCACTGAACCAATCCTTCATTTGACAATGTCAACGATACTTTACAGTAGCATGGTAAGAATTGAGCTGTGACAATCACAGCAGGTGTTACCTGATAGGTATTATCGAAGCTGTCATACATAAACCTGGTGATAAGTGAAGTTTTGCCCACTGTGGAGGAAGAGGAAAAAAAACAAAGAAATTACAAATAAGGGCCTCTCTAACAGTAAATACGTCTAAGACCCTAGAGTGCTATATAGACAGCATGTTTGATGTTCATATCGAAAGCATAATCTTAAAAACACTGTCTAGAAGGGAAGGGGATGCACTGGGTCCGAACTCTGATCGCTGTGTTGGCAACATGGGTGTCGCCGTCCTGCTTTGACAGCAACATACCATATCAATACAGGCTAAGAAATGCAGTAACTGTTGTTTGCGACAGCTCTCTGCTCGTTTTTACGTCCGATTCAGCCATTGTGAAAAGAAAACGTAGATGTGACGTGGATGATGTGGCAGTTAAACACCCCTGATGCGGTTTATGATCTCATGATCTCGATTGTCACAGCCGGCTAGTTAGAAACATGCTAACTGCTAACCGCTAGCGACCATCCCTACAACGAACAGTAACTGTTTTATACATTGAAACATGCTCATTCGCGGTTGTAGCGCAATCTTATTTGCATTTTATGTGTTGAGCACTAATGATCGATGCGATCACAGATAAAAGGCCTTTAAAATGGAAGCTCTCTATTGTGGCTAAGACCAGACAACACAAACATGCTAATGCAAGGACTTGATGGCTTCCTTCGATGTCTACATGCGAGAATACATAAACACTGAGGGGAGAGACATACAAATAACAGGCACTTTGTAGTTTAAAGCATAACTGAGGGAGTTAATAATCGTATGTCGTATCGTTTTCATTAACGTTAGTTCGGATACTGCAAGGATGTTCAATGCCACATGATGTGTGTCGTTCATGACAACCTTTTTCTGTACATTTAACTGCATGTACACAATCGTATCCGTCCAAACTGTCATGTTTATCTGGTAACATCTATTCTTCTGTAGCATCCTTTCACCTGGCCTGTCCGTTTCTCTGTCCACGTCTTACATATCTCAACACTTACCGCTTTGCTCGCCCAAGAAAACCAGCTTAAATTTCCGCAGAGGGTTGCCAAACTCTCCGCCACCGGTCGTAGTAGACATCTTTATCGAGTACAATAAACAAAAACTATCTAAATATTATTCTTTTCTGTGCACGGACGAAGGACACACTGTACAGTCCAGTGACCGAGCGCCGATAGCTGATGATTCCTGAGAGTGACAGCGCCTCTTGGCGGCCAGAGAGGGAAGCGCATGACGCGCTGTGGCCGTGTTTCACATCCTGGTGCTGGAGAGAGGCATACCTATGCTGTCTAGCCTCCAATCAAGCGTTTGAATGCTGATTATGATCGCCAAGACGCTGTCTTTGTAGGCAGCTGACTAGGTTTTGAGACACAGACTATGTCTACTGTCATACCTAACAATTATGTAGCATTGAAATCCTTAATTTTCCTTTATATTGTATTGCGCGTGAAGTTAATTGACTTGCAATGAATTTTCTTTATATAATTCCTGCAATAGCTGTGTTTCGCTAACCTGATTTTACCAAGTGCAACATGTCCCTGGGTCAGCAACTTTGTTGACCCTGGTACAACATTGTGATTAACCAATCAGATTTGAGAAAAAGGTTTACAGTTTTTGTGAAGTTTAGGCTCACAATCAGTGTTTGGTGCTTGTACATCAGTGTCAGTCATCTATAATTTCTTCTGATTTTAGGCATTATTCATGGGTAAGTTTAGGTGTAGGTGTAGAGATATGGTCAAAACTATATTTTTTGCATTAAAATGTCCCAGGGTCAATAAAATGTTGACCACACTTCACATCACACTTGGCAAAATCAGGACGTGCGCTGTCCTTTTTTCTGTAACCGTTTTATATAAAGTTGAACTCGCTTGTTTTGGGTAAAATAAGCATATTATATATATATATACACACACACACACACATATATATACATATATACATATATACATACATATATATACATATACACACACACACACATACACACAGTGGGTATGGAAAGTATTCAGACCCCCTTACATTTTTCACTCTTTGTTATATTGCAGCCATTTGCTAAAATGTACACAAAGCACAACATATTGACAGAAAAACACAGAATTGTTGTATTAATTAGTAGAAGCACCCTTTTGATCTAATACAGCCATGAGTCTTTTTGGGAAAGATGCAACACGTTTTTCACGCCTGGATTTGGGGATCCTCTGCCATTCCTCCTTGCAGATCCTCTCCAGTTCTGTCAGGTTGGATGGTAAACGTTGGT
>JAUMHE010000063.1:13296085-13318623 GCA_032359235.1 Enteromius mattozi | reverse complement strand
TAACAAAGAGTGAAAAATTTAAGGGGGTCTGAATACTTTCCGTACCCACTGTGTGTATATATATATATATATATATATATCTATATCTATATAATGTGTGTGTGTGTGTTTATATACATACACACACACACGTCTTATAAATTATTTATAATTTCTCATTTGGAGGGTAAAGTATGAAATAGAATATCAGGTTTTGAAATGTTTTATTGAAAATGTACACCATGGAATCTTACTACAGTTAAATATTTCACAAATTTCTGGTATTACAGGGGTGGGGGTAATTGACATTAAGGGGAAAATATGGAAGATGACTAGAAAAATGTAGGCCAGTCTTGACACCCAAAATGTTTCACACAGACAACAGTCACTTGTCAATAATGTCATTAATCATTAAAACATGTCTCGACATTGATACGCAAAATAGGTCCTTATAAATTATATGTACTGCACATTTGCATGACTGCCTGTACCTCGTAACTGACTTACTTTAAATTAAATGACTGAAAACCCTTGTCATATCTAAATGCAATATTTGGCAAAATGGGAATTGAATGTAACTGCACGTTGTACCTGGAATAAATACATGTAATAAAATAGTCCAAAGAAAGAAGTGTACATATGTCTAAGCAAAGAATAACTCCATATATAAACAAAAATATGTTCAGGGCATGCAAAAGAACAGAAGATAAAGAATATAAAAAGTGGCACTGAATGTGACCTACATGGTATTTCTATAGGTGCGTCTTAAGATTATATTTTAAATGAAATATGACTCTATTGCCGTGACTATTTAAGACTTGAAATGTATAGGGCTTTACAAAACATACAATACAAACCTCTCAGATTTAGCTTCTATTTACCTCATGCTTTCAAATAAAGATTCTCATTAAATTACATCTCCCTTAACAAACTATTGGGCCCATTTTCTTTGGATTTTCTCAAAATTCACAGCCAGTGTGTCAAAACGTTTTCAAGTCTTATTAAAGATAATCTTACTCATCTTAATTCACACCCTAAACGATACATAGTGTTTGCAAATAAGTTAGTATCCGTTCTCTTCTCACAGTTAACGCTGTGTTAATGTTGATGAGGACATGCAAATTCATTCACAAACACGTGTGTTCATGAAAGAAACACAATGACTGTATAATTGAACAGATCGAGAATGCAAGGCAAATATCACAGACAAAAACTAATCTGAAAAAACTCCAAAGCATTCCTTTTAGTTCACAGCCTTTCTACTAGCGCTTTAGCTCTGGTGTCACCAGCAAACAATGTCTGTAAAAATACTAATGAGGGACTGCTTAGCATGCCCTAATTAGAAAACAGAGCTAATATTTGTTGAAAAATACCATGTTAAGCCCACATAAGGCCATGTTCAACAGGGCACACAGCATGAGAGTTTAAAAATAATAATAAAAAAAAGAGAAAAACTATAAAATAAAATATTCAAACAAGGCTGACGGAGTGAAAAAAAAGACAGGAAGAAGAGTGGACGCTTAGTTCTCGTGGAAGCTGCAATCCCCTCTTCCAACAGGTGGCCAAGACAGAGTTAAAAGAAGCTAGAAGAAGAGAGGAGACAAACGCAGATTAGAGAAAGTATCAAGAGGCTACTAAACTCAACAGCACCAGTGGGAAGACAAGTTTATATCAGTCAACTGGAAATGGGCACTCAGATTTTTCTTTTGCCAGCCAAAAGCATGAAGCATTCGGGATGTGGGCGGATAGGAACACACCGTCCTTCTGCCTTGCTTCAAATGCACTGTGCATTAGCTTTTAAATGTGCAAAAATAAAATAGATTAACTAGGACAGTGATTATAATGATTGCATTTTCCCTCCCCACCTCTCTGAAGAGGTACATATTTCAAAGAAATAGTTCACCCCCATAAATATTTTCTTTCTCTCATGTAGAGGACTTTGTTTCATCACTTAAATTAAGCATTGCATTACCTGCTCACCATTGGATTCTCTAAAGCGAATGAGAGAAACTTTAACTGATGGACTGGAGTGGTGTGAATTACTGTGATGTTTTTATCAGCCGTTTAAACTCATTCTGACAGCACCCATCCACTGCATTGGTAAGCTAGTGATGTAATGCCAACTTATCCAAAACTCGTCTGATGAAGAAACAAATTCATCTACATCCTGGATGGTCCGAAGTGATTAAAGATTAACATTTTTGGGTGAACTATTCCCTTTAAGAATATTAGTCACATAAAGCATCAAAAATCACACAACGCAAAAAAGCACAGCCTTAAGCAAAGGTTTTAGTGTAACAATGTTAGTAGAAGCTGCAGAAAAAAGCCCAAAAATCAAAATACAAGAGGTGATTTAAGAAAAACACAGAGGGCTTGGTCCACACTGCCTCCCCTTAGGTACCGGTTAACCAAAGTGTCTGGGCCTGGTCCCTTATCAAAGCCATACTACTCAGTGCAGAGCCAGGGATTACTGCAAAGGAAAGTAAATACACACGCGGCAGTGAGCAGGGACACTGGAGGGAGCAAAAGCGTTAATAGATGATAAATATCAATCACATCAATACCACCTGTTGAAAGACCAGCATCCAGATATCACACAGAACCCCGTCATCCAGCACAAAACCACTTTGATTTTACTAAGCATAAAAATCTTTAATCATAGCTTTGAAAATATCACTTACTACTTAAACTCAAAATGAGTCATTTCCTGAGACTAAACTTCCTCGTACAAGTATCTTGTAATGACGTTTATGTAATCTAACTTGTGGTAGTGTTCAAAACACTTCACTTGAGAATACTTGTCAAACCTTCAGAAAATAAATTCACATGTATGATTAGTCATTAAATATGCTCAGTTAAGCAGTTAGATGTAATAAATTGCTTCATTGGTGAAAATTCAGCTCCCCCCTATAAATAATTAAATAATCAAAGCATAAATTGAAGAATCAACACTTTTATGAATAGTGCAAATAATAGGATGTAGAATTAATTGTTTGATATTCATACACAATGATTTTCGCACCAGTGTAAAGGTTTGTGAAAGAATGCCCTTTATTACTGATACAAATATTGATCCCTTTGCATATTTATTAGAAAGTGGGTTATTTTTATTTTTTTTTCAATTTTGTGAAAAATAAAATGTCACAAAATAAAGAGTTAGAAAAGGTGCTTACATTTGGATGAGATGTGCCAAAGTTTTTTCTAAACAAATACAAGCATAGCAATAACAGGTTTATAAAAAACAAAAAACATTGAGGTATGCTACAGATGACCAGGGAGCATCTGTATAACATGCATGAGCTAAAATGAGACAAAACATCATGTTCCGTTAGAAAACAGTAAAATGTCTTAAATCTCACTGAACTGAAAGCAGCTCATACATCTTCCTATTATACCTCTAATGACAAATATGGTATTAGTAATAGATTTTGTCCCATTTTAACCTGTCCACTCTACTGCATACCCACAACAGTAGCCACGCATGTTAAAGTTGAATCAAACGCTAGTCATGCAAAACAAAGCAATATCATCATGACATCATAACACAGCAAGTAAAACAAGGAAAAAGAAAAAAAATTAAAAAGGAGTTAAACAAGGATTCCATTCACAGTTAATATCCCTCCTCAGTTATGTTATGCGTGAAACTGGGGGGGACAGGATGGGAGAGAGGGAGGGGGAGGGAGGGAACGGGAACAGCATGGCTCAGGAACACTGAGGGGGGGGAAGAGCTCATTCACAGCGGGCGGGGGGAGCACTTTCTACAGGAATCCTGAACTGGAAACGAGAGAGAAGGAAGATTATTGTTCCCTACAGGTTACACACTGTTGTATTCACACATTCATAAAAAAAAAAAAAAAATGATCAAAAATGTTAGTCGTGCATCTGTTAAAACATTTCAAAGCGGCTGCAGGGGGTGTATGTGGTAAGGCTTAGAATTGTTCTCTCTTTGTACCAGATAAAATGCATTATATTGTCGCTTCTGTTGTGTTGTGTACATGAACCTGATATTCCAACTTTAACAATTGTGTTCTTTATGATGTCTGTGGCAAGGGATGGCTCACTCAACAACAGTATTTATTTTAAGGCCAAGTGGTGGACTAGTGTGACCCAGCTGTAGGAGCCGAGCCATTAAAGGCTCTTTTGTGCGAGATCGTGGAAGAGCAGTGGAGTGCAAACAACAGCAGATTGTTATGGGTTCAGATGGCAGATGGTGCACATCACACAGGGAGAGCAATAAACTCTCGCCTGGTGCTGGTGACATAATATCCCCTGCTGCTGCCACAAAGACGTTCTTCACATTACCAGCACTTTTAAGCATGAATAGGAAAAGCTGTAATTACTACTGCAGTGCTTTAACACCGCAATTGCAGGATCGGTCTAACTGACCATCATCATTACATGTGTTTTTGTAATTTAGCTACCTCGCGATTGAGGGTTTGTGCCTTTGAGATACTTTGAAAGCCTTACCAGCATAAGGTGTCTCATGCAGGACTGGGAGCAGGTGAGGAGTTAACTGGAAAACAGCATGGATGAGACGTACATGACACGTGCACAAACTAGACAAGACACCTTACATGCAACATCAAACAAACAATGAATACTCTACGTGCCCTGCTCTGCAAGAGCACTGAGGAAAACTGTACCATTTCTCTGGCTATCTTGGATTTATACACAGGAATTTGTAACATCCACAGGACAGTGGAGGAGAAAGTAGTACGAATACTGGATCTGGACAATCCTGCATATTATGTACTTCAAAAATAAAAAAGCATCTCCTTTATTGCATGACACTGATAATCAACAGTGTTTCCTCAGCATCTCATTGCTGTGAAAAGTGCTGCCTTGTGAGGACATACAAGAAGCTTAAAGGGGAAAAGGTAAAAAACGGAAGAGGCTGATATGTAAAAAAACAACAAAAAAGTAAACCTTGTCAGTGCAAGTGTCTTCCTCCCATATAATACTCAGATGAATGCAGCAAATCAGCTTGAATACACAACCATGAGTGATTACCAGCAATATTGAAGCAATTTATTTGAGCTCTGATTACTAGTACCCTTTTCAGATTGGATGTGCATGATCACAATGCAGTTAGCGAATGCAAAATAGTACTGGTAATAATCCAATACCATGAAAACAAGAATCATCTAGAATATATAATTATAGGAATATAGAACTAGCATATAGAACTATTTATAAAATACCACACATCAGATTGGGAAATGTAAAGTGATGTAGTGGATATTTTATATTATAAATGCACAACAGCATGAGTATGTTTACTACTGTCTCCAAGTTTGGGGTAAGATGTTGTTTAAATTATTCTCTTAAGCTAAACAGGCATGCATTATTTAATTAAAATACAGTGAAAACAGCAGTGCTGTTAAAATTGGTTTTGTGGAAAATGTGATTTTCAGCATTTACTTTAAACAAACCTAATCTTTTATGCATATTTGCTGAACAAAAATATTTTAAGAAAAAGAAAAAAAGTGAATAATAGTGTATATGCTTAAATTAGAGCTTTCATTTTCATATCACTGCACTGTCAAATCCATTACTATTCATCATTATCTAAATGTAATGTTCCTTGAATTATTACTTGAGCATTGAGCAGTGAAATGCACACACATGTACACATGTTCTCCTGCATCGTGATCTTCTGGTATCTTGGGAAGGGAAGGTTGTGAGGACTAGGAACAGTGTAGAGGTCAATACTTACTTTTTCCTCTCTTTATCCTTCTTGAGTGTGGCGGAGCTCCCTGCCTGCTGGGTCTGGGCCAGCAGCAGCTCAGCAGCCGTCTTCTTCTGCTTGAAGTTGTTTAGCTCATCATCGAGAGACTTCTTCTTGTCCTCTAGTTTCTTTTTCTCATCCTGGTGAAGCTTCTTGAGGCGATCAAACTTTTCATGAAGCTGTGATGTGAGAACCATAGTTAGTTATCAGATACGTTTATAATCTAATGTATAAATATTAAACCTTTTTGACTTCATTAAATGTACACACTGAGTGACTGACAACATCTCTGTTATGGAATACAGTCGTTGGTTTGCAGTGAGTTCACAGTTTTAAGGGTCATCTTTGCTTTCATTTATTTTCAAAATCTGAGAAAGTCTGTTGTTGCTTTCAGTATGGCTATAAGGTCACGTAATATGATATTTAAACTCATATTGGACATGTTAAACTTTGAATAAATCACATAATCACCTGAGATTATCCACTGTCATATAGTTTCTATGGTGTTGTTCCAGCCACGACGTCGCAGAAATAGAAAGAGTTTCTAATTTAAAAATTTTGCGTGTCGCCATCGCGGCTAGTTAGGACAGAACCTCTGATTAACAAGGAAACGCGGCGTCGCGTGTAATTTGGATACGGTGTTACTGAACAAACAAAGCTCCAGTAAAATAGTTCACATTATAGAAGAACATTTTTTTTGTTTTAAATAAACGTTTGGATGCATTTTATTGTTTCAGACCAGCTGTACAGCTACTACAGTACACATGCCATGGATTTGTATGAGCTGTGGATAACACTTGGACTACATTAATTACAAAAGTGGTATGATTACAGTCTTCAAACAAACCTCCTTTTCTGCCTCTTTCAGCTCTGCCTCCTTCTCTTTGACTCTCTGGACAAACATCTGCCTCATCTCCTCCTCTTTCTTCTGCAGCTCACCCATGAACTCATTCCTCTTGGCCTCATATGTTTCCTGGAGGCTGAACACAACAAAACCACACACAAAATAAAAGATGGATTAAAGTTACCTTATTATGGATGTTTGAAAGCTTTTAATGCAGAGTGTAACACAGCTCTAAGTGAATGAAAACATCCTGCAAAGTTTTAAATCTGAAAGTGCACCATGTATAAAGTTATTGTCTCTCAAAAGAAAGAGTTGACTGAATCATTGGAACGAGTCGTGGAAAATGCAAATTCATTCTTTGCCACTAGGTGCCACTTTGAGCTGTAAAAGCTCACTAACACTGATTTAAAAGAAATCGACCAATCACCGAAGGGGTTTAAAAGAATAAATCCAAATGAATTAACTGTTTTTTGAGTCGTTGAACAAATAAGGTAAAAATAAATGCGTATTATAAGAAAATGAAAGTGTTTTTTGACCTTGCATGCAAGTCTACCTGTCTGAGAATCCCACAACCAAAATATAAACCTTTCATAACTCATAATAAGGGCACTTTAAGTCACTCGATTTGCTTTACAATGTCTTTTTAATGTTCTTGGATCTTTTAGGTTTTGTTTCCCTTAACTTTCACTAAAGGGTTCTCGTAATTTGTTTTAAAGATGAATCAAAATCTTATGGGTTTGGAATGACATGAGGGTGCGTATATAAGTGAGCCATCCCTTTTACCATTACATTTACCATGCCTGTAAATGCAGACTTTAGATCTATCTGTCATAGGTTGTGGTGAAGATCTTTTTCCAGATCATTCATTGTGATTGTGACACTCTTCACCTGAAGGGTTTGCTGTCAGGGTCTGTGTCTTTGAATCCCATCTCCTCCAGCTTGCAGCGCCGGTATAGCTCATAGTGGCGAGTGTGAGTCTGCTCTCGCAGGTCCTCCATGTTCACCCTAATCAGCATTTCTCTCAACTTCACGAAATCACAGTGATTCTCATTCTCCACTGAAAAACACAAAATACATGATGTCCAATTGGAAAACTACCACCAATGACTGCCACAGTCATACTGACAGATAAAAAGAGAACAGAATAACCTCCTGGTCATGCCATACACATAAATGAATGCATTACCCTCTAGGTTGGAATTCGTTTAAGTGTTAAGTATCTGGGTAGTTTATGGAAAAGTTGACATTACACTGTATTAGTAACACTGGAACAACAATGTATTTTAAGCATGTGTTTAATTCTTAGAGATTTACACAAGCTATTTTGTTTGACATTGTGTAATTGAGAGATTTTACGGAATATTTAAATTTAAAAAAGAAAAAATATTGAAAATGTGATTAAAATAATGCTTATAAAAAATTAACAATGCGTATAAAATAATGCCTAAAATAGATACTTTTAAATTGTCTAATAAACGTTTTTTTAATATATAGCATCTTGATGGTATGAAAAATGTGATTAATGGCATTTTTCCATTTCATACCACTAATAAAAGGACATGACCTCTTTTAACAGTCATTTTGTATAACTCTGACCAGCTGTGATCTAGTATTGTTAACACTATCAACATTCCCTGCAGCTGTTATTGCAACAGTATAAACAGATTTTTTTTTTTTTTTTTTACATTTGCTCAAGAAATCATAAGTGGTGCTTGTCTGTGCAAAAATTCATAGGATTTTTCCCCCCACTTCACTAGCTGATATACATTTGCATACAAATGCATCTCATTCTACAAGTTTTTAATACACGTAACGTTGATCATTAACCAATTAAACTGTGTGTCATAAATCAGGAGTAAACACTTGACACATAGCAGCAGTGATGCATGAAATCACATATATCCATATTTTCCTAAGTTATGTCAGCCTTCCATCAGGCTAAATTAAGTAAGAGCACGTGAGCTGCCCTGTGGCTTCATGTGCTCATAAAGAGAGAGAGTGAGAAAGAGAGAGATTCAGAGTGATGTCACAGACAGCCTGAAGGCAGTCAGATCACTGCTGCTATAATGTTACGCATCAAATCAGTGCATGCATACCACACGCTAACAAAGACTGACAGGACAAATTGTAGATGAAGTGAGTTGGATTTGTACAGCTTATTATACATGACAAATTAATATCATTGTGTAAATCCTCCTTTTCATAGAAGACAAAAAAAGATCAAGTACAATGTGTGTACTTGAACATTGACAGCAATAATAAATGTTCCTTGAGCAGGAAATCCGGATATCTGAAGGATCATGTGACAAGAATAATAACTGCAGAAAAGCTTCACAGCCGTCTCAGGAATAAATTGAGTTTTAAAATATATTTACATAAAATACAGCTTGGTATAAGTTGCACTAAGGGATTGTGATTGTGGTGCCATCAACCAATCACAGCTGTACTGATGTCATTTTCCTGTTGCTCCACAGTGATTAGTCACATGGAAATTATAGCTCAGTTTCTCATACTGACAGCCCTAATACATTAGCATTTTGCTCTACTCTGAAAAAATGCTACAGACAGAAAGAGGATGGTGTGTTGAAAGGGAGTGTCCGAGCTCAATGCTGCAGAAAGGGAGGGACGGAACGGGTTTGGATGTCCTGAACAAAGAGGTCAGGGCCAAACAGGGGGAAGAGGCTTAGTGTGTCATTTCCTCTAGAAGACATGAACAGCACTTACCCTGGACGGTTCCCCAAGGGTACTGGCGTGCTCGCACCATCTTGTTCCCAATCTTCACTTCCTCAGTGCTTCCCACCACTGCAAAAGGCAAATGACCCTGTATAGAACCAACAAAATACCCCACAAACAAATAATTTAACAGAAATACACCAGTCTATTTTAAGTTCTGACAGTAACAGACTTGATTATGCAACATTTAAATCCATTTAATTAACAAATACATGCTGTTCTGTGTAACTTTCTAGAATCCTGAAAAAACTATTACACAAAAATATTAAAAGCAGAGACTGTTTTTAACAATGATAATAAAAAAATATTGAGCATCAAATCAACATATTAGAATGATTTCTGAAGGATCATGTGACATTGAAGTCTGGAGTAATGGCTGCTGAAAACTCTAGATTTCTGAACAGATTTTTTAACAAAAATCATCATTGTCGATTATTCCTTTAGAATTATAATTGTGATTATTAATTCCATTAATTGTGCAGCCCTAAATCTGTCAGTAAGTATGGTTCTAAGAGACCGTTTACACAGAGGAATAAAACAGAACCCAAGTACTACTCATAGTGGCGAAACCCTCATAAAGAAATTACCTCATTAAGATAACATTTACTAGACAAGAATGCCCTTTAAAACCACTGAGAAAAATATATGAGGGCACGTCCCACTTGAAATGAGTGGGAAGGGACCTGAGGTCAGCTATCTTTGTTTTCAATGGTTAATCAGTACTGGAAGACCTCCACAGTAACCCCGCAGGCACAGGCTGTGTGCTTAACTGACATTCATTCATTCAGCCTGCTCTATACGAGTGCGCCTATCTCACAGTAAAAACATGTTGTTGTGAGAGTCCACTGAAGAAGAAAGCCTCTCCTTTTGTGGTGTCATTTCCTGTGAGCAAACACAAGCAGGAAAGCTGGACACCATGTGGACTCCTTCTCACTTAAACTGTTGAACTGTGATGTGAAATGAGAACTAAATATGGCTGTGTTGTCTCCAAACAGAACAGGACATAGTACATTTGTAATCGATTCTATGTAAAAGGATTTTAAGTGGAGGAGGAATGCAACATTCTTAATCTTATCTCTGTAATCAAATAATACAAAGTAAGTATGTTTTGTTCTCAGCACATAACTCGATTTTAGATGTAGAAACATAAAAGGCAAAACATTTTCTCAACTATCTGCACGACTTTATGTATCACGCATACCAGAAACACATACAACGTGTGATGAGTTACACATCAAACCTTAATACTTTAGGGTTATGGGCCTACTTTTAATATAAGCAATATTAATAATTATTATCCCATACGCATTAAAAGAACATTGTGTTTAGTGCATGTAACAATAAGAACTGAACTTAAACCAAAAATCACATTTTCATCTTCCTGAAAACCAAAAATAAGTGTAATAAATTACATTTCATTACAACTAATTACAAATTAATTACTAATTACAAGTTTCTACCCCAGTTTAATTTGTTGTGAAATTTAAATGATTTATTCAAATATACTTTAAATAAGACATAATGAAATATTGAAAGACTAAAAAAAAAAAAAGAAAAGAAAAGAAAAATAATACGTCATATTTTTTGTAAAATGTAATTTTTTTTTATTGATTTTTTCATATGGTTTAAACAATTATTGAATAATTTATCCATGTGTGCAAACATCAAACACATGTTCAAAAGTTGTCACCGAAGAAGCTCTAATTAAATGACACCTTTTTGCTCAATAATTCTGACCCTTCAAAAGGGTTTCGGCTGAAAAATAACATTTTTACTTACATTCATGGTTGAGTTGATCTCTGCCACAGTCTCGTCATCCGTAGGAAACTGGTAGATCTGGACGCCATTGCTCACCAATTCACTTGTGATCTTAATTTTGAACTTAGCAAGTTCACTCTTTGAGATGGCATCTGATTTGGCGATGATGGGGATGATATTCACCTGTACATAAGAGAGAGACTTATAATCAGCAATCAGAAATTAAACCCATTTATATACACATGAATTAAGATGACAATCAAAGTGCGTATAAAGCCCCAAACAACTCTAGTGAGTAAATATTTCCCTTTCAGACAGCTAACTTTTAACCTCAGAACATCTAAGTCCAGATAAATATAGATACTCAGCTTCTCTCCTCTTTTATTCCCCAGCAAACTGAATAAATGGCACACAGAGTGTTGAAAAAGACTTTATGTGCAGTGTCTGCACAAATAGACATCTTTTTTAATAATTAATTAGAAGCAGCTATTGCAATTAAAATGAACTCCATAGAATGCTGTGAATGCTTACATAAGCTCAACATGCTCACATCTGACTGTGCCTCAAACTGGAACAGAATTAAGCATATGAAGCTATGTGATGTTCACTTTGAAACCAATTCAGAGGACATTTAAAGAGATAATTCAATTAGAGAACCTCTGTCTCCATTCATGTTCACTATATATTATATAAAAAATGGCCTGGATGTTCTTTAAAAATAATCCTTTGTTCCACAAAAGAAAGACAGTTTTGGAACAACTTGAAGGCGGGTAAATTTGTATTTTTCGATGAATTATTCCTTTAATCTCAGGTCTCATGGGTAATCTAAACTACCTATGCAGGATAAGTGCTAACCATGCTATTGGGGGGATAATCAAACACTCCTCCTCCACTCATGACTCTCTCTAGTGCACATATGTAGTGCTCTGATCCCACTCACTCAGTTTTTACACTCCCTGCCTCCCACACCACCATCTAAATACTATTCTCAGTAGCCTGGCCACTAGCTTTACACTTTGTCAGTTTCCTGTAATTTACTACTGATGAATTGTGAGGTTCACACAGGTGCTTTAAATAAAGGTTTAGCCATGGTCCGAGTACACAGGCATCTCTTCTTAAGCATTCGAGGCAACTGTTAGGCTCAGCTTCAGATCTAAGAGAGCATCTTTGTTCAGGGAGTCTGTGCAGCACAGAGGGAGATGAAAGAGAATGCAGTATTACACAGCTGACCTTCACTGACTCCCTCTACACAGCTCAAACGGCATTAAACATGGCATAGCCATCAGCTGAATGCCTAATATAATGCCACATAATATGGAGCAGATGCTACTTTTATTATGAATTAAAATAAGAAAACTTGTATTTGCTAGAATTGGAAAAAAATATATAAATTACATGTAGAAATATATAAATTCATCACTAACCTTACTGTCCAACTTCTTCATAGTAACCAGGTCGAGGGACTTCAGCGAGTGTCCAGTAGGAGCGATGAAATACAGACAGGCGTGGATCCGTGTATCATGATAACTGTGTAGGGTGCGTTTAATCTTCAGTTCCTCCTGAAGGTATGCTTCAAACTGAGCATCGATAAACTCCACAATAGATTTGTAACTGCAAGTTGAACAATGAATGAAAGGAAAAGAATTACTTGCGGCCAAAAAAAAAGACCACAAATAAACACAAACTTAACACACACTTAAGTAAGATTAGAGTTTAAAGCTTCAGGCTTACAACAGAACTGTAATAAAACTCTTTAAGCTTTGAGGAGTAAAGGTACTGGTTCAGGCATCTATAAATAGTTGGATAGCTCAAGACTCACAGAAGCGCATCTGCAGGCAAAATAAAGCTTGTCACAACATTCAACGTAATAACATGCTGTTTCAGTCAAATCTGAATGCCATAAAAATCCTTTATAACTGGCACTTTCTTGGCTTACGGCATCAGAAACCTGAAAGTGGGGTTATATCTGGTTTCCTGATACCATACACACTTTATATTATAATGAGCTCTGCATACAAAAGTGTCACATAACAGAGATCAAGAAAAGCAGGAACAACAGAATTCCTTTTTGAATTTGTTTTTCTTATGAAACATTAAACAAAGACTCTGAAGTCCCAAAATAAACAGGGCATCTGAGGGCAGTGAATCATCTGTAGAATTTTTAAATTTATGAGTAAAAAGTAATAATTTATTGTTGTACAATTCCAAAAAATAAAAATAAAAATAAAATAAATAAAATAAAAAACAATCCAAGACAATGTTCTTTGCAGTCAAGACTAATGACAAATAAAGCTGATCTTAGTTTCTCATTTGAGGTTTATTATATTTTATGAAACATATCTGACTGAGTTTAACACATAATAACAACAAATTATGTTTATAATAAGATATTTCACACGCACTGACACAATTAAAGCCAACAAATTTCCATGCATTATAAAAAGTTATATAATAGTTCACTCAAAAATGTAAATTTGGTAATTTGCCAAGGACAACCAAAAAAAAAAATCTTATTTACTGTTTTGCTAAAGACAGTAGACACCAAGACACAACAGGTGGCCTGAGGTTGAGTAAATTAACAGCATTGTTTTTGTTTTTAGGATAAGTAAGCAAATTCTACTTATTATTAAATGATAAACATACTAGTGGAAGCTATTATTCTGGATCATCATATGACTATTTTTTCATATAAACCATTATATTGTTATACCATATTATTATATTATACTATCAGTGCTTCCCACAGGATTTTGTGATGCTTGTGGTGGCAGGTGACATCACATATTAATTTGCATATTTATGACGTCATTGCGTAAACTATGCATGCAGTCGATTTTTGGCACTTCAGATCTGTTCTACTCTATGAACGCTCACATACTGTGATACAACTGAATGCCCAATAAAGCTGTACACATTATATTTTCTGTTGCTATACATAAAACAGTAAACACGACCCATTAATACAAGTGTACCAGGATCCTGATTTATAAATAGTCATCGTCTGATAAAATCAACATATCTAACTTACACTAAAAGGCGGCTGTATGCGGTGGTTTCGGCTCATTCAGCACACTCTCTGCGTCTGAGTATATTAACTGAGGATTTTAACAGATGAATTATGTACATATTTTAAAAATCCAAATAGTCAGTAAGTCACAGCAGGGCTCTAGAGTGCAACCAATTTGGTCACACGTGCGACCTAATTTCTCAATGGTGCGACTAAAAAAAAAAAACTGAGGTCACACTGGTGCAACCAGCCATTCGAGGGGGAAAAAAAAAAAAGTCTCCCTGTGGTTCAACAACAGACACACATTAAGGCTGGGACACTCCAGAATTTGTTGTGCCGGTGTAGACACAGTATTAGTTAACTATTTACAAATCAATATTGCCTATATGAAAATTTGCACCTAACAAAAAGTTAGTCTAGAGCCCTGGACAGGTGCTTTGAAATGTTTTGTAAATTATTTAAATGACGAGTCTACTGCGGTACAGCCAAATGAAGCACTGTTTCTCTGCCGCTCACTGCACTACACGCCGAGAGAGATGAAACTGCACCGGGAGAGTCAGGCCTCACGCTCGCGGACAGTACTGGAGACATCTTTCAACTGAGCCATAGCTAAGGTTTTTTTAAAAAAAATAGCTAGGTTTGTCAGTATGTAACCGTTACGGAAAAAATCCGCCAAAAGGCTCTGGAAGTTGCTAAATATAGTGCTATAGTTATGCTCATATGAGTCACAGTAGCTGATGGCCGCGTGCGGTGGATTGCTGTCTGTCAGAACGAGCTGTATGAAACTTGTAGGGCGAGGGGAGATTTTCCACTTGTTAATCGATCGCGGATGGTTTCATTATCTCAGGCTGATAAAAACAAGTGTAAGAGGATAATAATAGTAATAAAAACAAAAATGTGTCACCAAATATACTTGGGCGGCTGTTAATATACCTAGGCGGCCCAGAAGCACTGGTTATAGCAGCTAAACCATTTCCTTAACCTCATTTGATCAGAAGCAGACCTCACCTTTCTTCTTTGTTGATCTGATCTCCAAAGCCTACAGTGTTGACCATAGTGAGCTTGAGGCGAACATTGCTCTCCTGCAGCTCATAAGTGTTGGATTTGAGCTGTACTCCAGGCTGATTGTGCTGTGTAGGTTCACCCTCAAATTTGGTGTTGAACAGGGTGTCCATGAGGGTGGACTTTCCCAAACCCGTCTCACCTAGAAGAAACACAGCAATAAGCTACCAGGCTCTAAATTTAAAAATATTACTATGTAAATTCACATGTCTTAATAAGTTTTTCTATAATGGCGTATAGGATATTTTAAATCATTAAATAAGGTTTGCTATATTATAGTTGTCTCTGCATAATAGACAGGGTCAGGGATAGAAGGAATTTTTACCGTCAGAATTACACACATCAACTTAAATTAAAAAGGCACTATTTTGCTGATGCATACACTTCACATTTTAACCCGCATAATCTGTGTGTAAAAGTCTAAAAGCCATGCAGCAATCCTGGCTCAGTCTGCCTAAAGGCCCTATTCTTGCTTTCCTGACAACCACAAGCGCAGTAGAAGTGGACATCATGCAACACCACCAGAATGTTAATTATATGGATGGCTCACATTTGCCATTTCTTCATAAACTCAGCCTGCAGATCCCATTCCCATAGGCCCCTCACTTCAGGCATGAGCAAAAAGCCTCGTCTGACACCTAAAAATAAAGCAGCGAATTTCTACCCAGATCAAATGCTGATGATGAGCAGTGACTATCACAAGAAATTCCTGGGACTGAATTAAAGGCAATGCAGGCATCACACACTGATCATCATGTAACTCAATCAAATCTGATGGTTATATGAATCACAAGCATCTCATCTCTTCTCCAGATAATCACGGTGTGATATTTACAGCATTCACTAAACCTCAAACATTGAAGCTGAACCTGCATATGAACAATAAGGAATACTAGTTTCTAAAGAGTTCTTTTGTCATCTCCTTAGAGCTTTAGCAGAAATGGGATAAAAACCCTGGAAGATGCCCTGAACTTGAAGGGATGCTAACAAAGAATCTGAAACAATGCTGCCTTCACATAAATAATTAAGAAGGCAAAGTGAATAACAAAAGCATTAAGACTTCATGGTTCCACAGGTACAAGATTTAGCTAGAATTTTACTTGTACTATTGGAAACAGCCTCTCTTAGTGAGGGGACGGCATCATTTGCCCAATTCACAGTTTGCCATAAACATTTCCTCACAGCATACTGTTGATTTTACAAACCATTTAAAATATTAATATTAAAAACTAACTGCTGCATCACACTGTTTTTGTAAAAGATGATGACCAAGAACCTGATGATAAATAAACTTAATTTTTTGTTCTCTTGCAGTCCAAAACAAACAAATGTAAATATAAGCAAACATGTAAAACATATTATACTACAGAGTTGACTTTAAATAATGAACATTTATTTAAGATGCTAATTACATTTGGTGTTTATTAAGCAGACACAAAATGACTTCCACTACATTTAAAATATACACTTTATCGATTCATGCATTACTTAGCGTCCCTTTTAACTCTACAGAAACACTTTTTTCATTAAATGATACCAGTTAAAACAGTAAGTTATTCTAGGAATTGTAACTGACATACAGGTATAGCCCAGATGATGTCACTCAACTGTTGATAAAAAAAACACAAGGGTCAACCTGCACACTGCTTCAGTCGAACCCTGCATTGTGCCATTTAAACACAAGTCTGGCCTCCTCTACCCGCTTTTGATGATTTAAAATGCATTGCTGCTTTGTGTGAACTTCACCCTCTTTGTTATACATTTTAGAACACCTACAACTTCACAACCCAATGTTAAACAACACCACACCAGCGCTAGTCCAAACTACAACAGTAAACACCACCTGGAATCAAGAGACAAATTCAGCTGGCACAGTCTCTCTGCTAAACCAACACACATGCACACACCTACCTTGACTGACTCCCACAACATTTTCATCAACACAATATAACATACAGGAACAAATTTGATGACACAGGCTAGCTTATTTCCCTTAACTAGAAGCTTTTTTGTATTATATTTTACTGACCAGGTCAAATAACATGCAAAACTGCATAGTCTGAAACTTATTTCCCCTATTTTTGTTAAGTGTTTCACAGAGATGGAACAGATAAGGTCTAAGCAGTTAGCAAGCCACACACGAAATCAGGGTATGAAACCGAATCGCGAGTTCCTGCAACTGCTCTCCATCAGTGCACCAGTATTTAGTAAGTGGGTCACAGGACAGAATCAGTATGCATTCACAGTGAAGGGGTGTGACATACACTCAAGCAAATGGTTAGTTTCGCCCCAAGGAAAAAAGGAGCTCCCACATGACACACTCACCCACGCAGAGGATATTAAAGCAGAAGCCATGGTTGACGGACTTGTTGACCAGCTGGTCCGGCATGCTGTCGAAGCCAACATGACCAGAGAGTGGGACGGCACGTGCACCTTCTCCCTAAAATGAAATAAAAGCAACCCATATGAACGAAACAGGCATGAAGAGATAATTTGTGCACCAATGCACTTTAAAAGCACGATAAAATGTATGAGGATGCAAAAAGAAACACTGTCAACTCAGTAAGTAAAAGTACATAACATGCACCTTATTGTAAGACCTTAAGTTGTAATACTTTGGCACAGATCTCAAAGGTTCAGCTCTGTGCACTTCCTCTTTCCTGTCTGATCTCAACTGTCGAAACCACATTCAGGCAAACAGACACGTAAAGCTTTTTGCAGTCGCAGACAAACGAGACTGTAATCATGTAACGCAGATACCTATGAAGCAAAGCAGTTGTAAATGACATAACACAAATGTCAAATAGGCCATATGATTCTTCAGCACTTCCTCTACCATTGTTCACACAGGTCTGCCACCTGGCCTGCCAAAACTCTGGCAGGAAAGGCTTTCTGCCCACATTTACATCACATCCTTTGGTGTGTGGGTGTCTGCATATGACCTACGCGATGAGCCAAGCGAACGTGCCAAATCGTTCGATTTCTGCTAAAATAATACAAATGAAGAGTGAGCATTCAATCAGCACAGGTCTAATGTGATAACTTTCCATTAACCAAATGGAAACATTAAGTTAAACGGTAATCAAAAGTGCATCCATTTCAGTGAGAACCAATCAGCGCAGATGATCGCTTCTGTTATGAGGATTACTGAGGAATAACACCGACCATAAAATGCACATTTCATTAACAACAAAACAGGCAACTAGGAGAAGTCAGACTGTGAGAGCATCTTATTGACTGAACAAACAAGTCACAATCTGACCCACATGTGCAACATTCCCAAACCAGACAACTGTAAGGAGTCCAAATGGGGTCATCAGGACTGAAACACAACACTGGCTGCTCTATAACCAGAACATACTGGATCAAACCCTTGGTTTGAGTAGTGGAGACGTTATTTATGATATCTAACGTTAACAGATTTTGGGCTCAGACTCGAGCCTGCTGCCTCAATGTTATCTACGTATTCACAATAGAGACGTCAGAACACAAGCTGCTACAAAATGCATCTGAAATGGTTTCATATTTATTATTGTTTCTGACATTAATGCACGAAATACTTGATGAAAGACAACGCCCAGCTTGCTGAGGGAACTCAAGGATGCTAATGCAATTAAATATTACGGTACTAACGTTAGACGCGCTCGAATTAACGTTAACGTTACATGGGTTTTATAATACAGGGACGCTCGATATTTATTTAACTTACAGGGTTTACAACGATTTAATCGCTGTTTCTGTAAACCCATCACTTCAAACCGTGATGTTCATTCGTTATTGGCCCTCAACATTTGTTAGCCATTTCCCTCAAAACAGCTGCATGGATATAGCTGTATCATTTAAAATGTGCACATTAATGTGCTTATATATTCTGACGGTGTACACAAACAATAACAGACGTTTAGATACTGTATAATTAATCAGCTTGTTGATAATGGGCCATCACGTTCACGAATAAATGAAAATCGAAACCTACTTCATACTGCGATTTGTCACACCCACTAAACATATCTGGCACCGATCGCCAGTCTCGTTTGGTAAACCGAAAGCGCGTTTTTGTAATAAAACAGTGCTCTTACCGCTTGTCGAGCTATCTCAGTGGCCGCCATGGTTCTCTCCTGCATCAACCCTTCACAGGAAACTGCAGCGCGCGCGCAGACAGACGCTAGCGCCGAACTCAGATACGATGGGCTGTACCATTCATGACTGATACCACGGAGCCGTCTGTTATTTTTGTAGTTGCACATTTTTACATTAGAATTATATACGAATTAACCTATATCCGAAATACCCCTTATTTGATAATTACAACACTAAAAGTAATCTGATAGGCAACATATCGTAATCACATTCAGTATGACCCCCATTCCGTTAAATGGTATAGTCCTCTTCATCTTCAGCTCAACCGCTGAAATGAATATTTCTAACCACAGTAAAGGATGCTGAATGGCCCAAATGTGTCAGAATATGTTTTAAATAATCAAAACATCAGTTTGTTAATATTATAAAGCAAATGCGCAACGTAGGTCTAGTAACTTAAAAGTTTAATAGTAATATTCCAAAGTACGTTTAAACATATTTAAATATCATTATAATATTACAATGTTATTGCTTTTTTATGCATAGGCATTTGACTCATTTACAAGAGATTTATTAAATGTTATATTTTAGTATTTCTGAATATTATATTAGTATGGTAGCCACTGGAAGGTTTGTTTGTTTTGGTGTTTTTTAAAAAAAACTGGCGTAACATTTCATAAGGAAGTACCTTCGTCATTGTACTGTATGTACTCGGCTCTATCAACCAATGAACAGTTGCAAGAGTCGTGGGCTTGAATACAAGTGTTGATTTGTGGTATTTGAACTTTAGACTTCATCGAGGGGAGGGTTTGGACGTCGGAAATGGCCACTGTGAGGAAAACACAGTCGAAGAGTTTCGCTTAGCTCACTGATTTTCTGCTTCTCAGAGAAACTAAGCGTCCAAATGTTTGTGGAGCCCAAACCAGCAGGGAATTATTTGGTTGAGATTATAGACAGCTTGCATTACACGGACGATGGAAGAATAGCCTTTGAAGAGCTGTGCGTACAACAGGTGATACAGCACCGGATGGTTTTTACCTGAGAGACAGGTATTCATTCACATTCATCAATACAACTTACAATTCTCCTAAAACTTTACGAGAACATGAAAGTCATTCTGTTTTATGTATTTTACACCTTTTAGACATCAGTCAGACGTAAATCAACGTGATTTATTAAAACGTAAAAGGCAAAACTATTGGCTTGGAGTAAAGGATTTAATAAAATAAACTTGTGATAATGTAAAATAGTAATTAGTGAGAATGTTTTGTTGTAGAAGCAAATGCAAAAAGAGGAACACGAATAAGGAAGAAGCACGTTTCTGTCCCCAAAGAGAAAACTAAATGAGTCATGTTGCTTTAATGCTGTTTCCTATTTAAAAATATATATAAAGATTGGGCTATTGATTATTTTACTAATTAATTGTCTTATTTAATGTACACATGGGTAATATAGCGTATTCCTTTCCTTCACCCAGATTTCAACATTCATAGAAGTGGCTATGGTTTTCTCTGGTTATGTAAGCCTCTTCAATTTGGATCTTATCTAAGTAAATCACTTCCCAGGGATCCGCCGGTATGTATGAGGGGCCCATCAGCTCTGAGGAACATTTTAATGACCCTATGGGAGAAGCAGCACTGCCCTCGAAAGAACCAAAAGACTCGGACTGTGAAGCTTCGGGCAACAATGTAAGTAATACGGATTCCCCTAAAAGCAGGCTAACAAGCCAGTTCCGCTCAAACCTCGAGGAGCGACTGTCAAGGCATGGGGCTCGACCCGCGTCCCCCGTGTTTAGCGCCTCCTCACGCAGATCCCGATTTCAGAAACAGCTGGAGGAGTCGGGCAGCAGCGCCTCCCGCAGACTGTCCGTGGACGCGTCGGAGAAGGGCTCCCTCACCCCCGCTATGAGAAAGAAGTATTTGAAAGAGTTGTTTTTGAATGATAAGTCTGGATTGTCGAGCATTTTATCATCCAAACACATATCGTCAGAAGAAGAGGCGGCTTCGTATGGAGACACTTTGAACAGCGGCGCGCTCTGGGCTTTGGATCCTATGGAGCACGCGTGGATGCTTTCTGCTGTGGATGGAAATTATGACACTATGCTGGAATTTCTCGCTGAAGATCCCAGTTTATTGAGCAGAAAAGACTTTGTCAGTGGTTTTACGGCTCTCCACTGGTTGGCCAAAAATGGGCAGGACGAGACACTGATCCAGCTTCTCAGGCATGCAGAAAAAGAGGGGCTGTCAGTGAATGTGAACTTGAGAGGCAGCGGAGGTCTGACGCCTCTTCATGTAGCTGCCATGCATAACCAGTACACGGTCGTGAAGGCTTTGGTTGGTGCGTTCAGTGCTAATATAGACGTCATGGACTACAGTGGGAAAAGAGCATGGCAGTATCTCAAAGGCAACGCACCGAGAGAAATGAAGGAGCTTCTGGGAGCTTGGGATGATGAACACTCTGTAGGGTACTTGAATGTGAATAACAGTGCGAGTCAAGCACAGGCAGCTGAGGAACATACTCAGGACAGTAGAGTTGAGGTGGACGGTTCAGGAGGAATCACACGCCAGCGATTCTCATCCTTTAGGAGGCTGTTATACAGTGTTGGTCTGCTTGAAAAGATCTGATGACATGTGTCAATGTTTCACACTTGAAATTTGCTCTTTTATGAGTAATACTACTTGTGTTTAATGTGACAGTTGCTTAACCTTATAACATTGCTGGGAATTATATGAACTTTAATCTTTTTAATAAACCAAGCTGCAAGGAACTTCTCACCAGTGTTTTGTTTATACCAGGGCTTTCCAAATTCGGTCCTGGAGGGCTGCAGAGTTTTGCTCCAACCCTAATCAAACACACCTGAAGCAGCTAATCAAGCTCTTACTAAGCATACTAGAAGCTTCCTTACAGGTGTGTTGAGGCAAGTTGGAGCTAAACTCTGCCAGACACCAGCCTTCCAGGACCATTCCTGGTTTATACACTCCTTACTCAATTTTAATTAATTTTTATAATAAATAACGCTCAAGTTACTCGCTTTCTACCATTAGAACAGGGATGGGGAACGTTGATCCTGGAGGGTTTGGAGTTGATTCTGCAGAGTTTAGCTCCAACCTTGAGGAAAAAAATACCTAATCTCATCCTGAAGACCTCAATCAGTTGGTTCATGTGTGTTTGATTAGGGTTGGAGCTCAACTCTGCAGGGACACCAGCCCTCCAGCATCAACGTTTCCCACCCCTGCATTAGAATAAGGAAATAGCACTGTACAAAGAGTTAAAAAAATTAAACTAAATTGATTTAAACACGTATTTGACAAATGGGCCAAGGGTGAAAAATGTCAATATAGAAAACA